>JBBBDQ010000830.1:905000-982500 GCA_037127315.1 Ascarosepion bandense
AGAAGAGGATCGAGTTGTCCCAGCAGTGTCTCTCCCTCATGCCCCTTACAGCCCAGACCTTGCCTCTTCAGACATTCACCTGTTTGGTTCCTGGAAAGCGTTCATCAGAGGCACGAAGTTTGTAAGTGACGATGAAGTCGATGTGCTGTGAGGAATTGGCTGAGACATCAGTCCAAGAATTTTTACGCTGAGGGAATACGGAAACTTGTGCACAGATGGGAAAGGTGTGTGACACTGCTGGGAGACTATGTTGAAAAATTTAAAAAACGTAAGCTTCTATCTGTATTAGAAGTCCCTATACCGAAAACTTCACCTTATTTATTGAATGAGCCTCGTAGAAGCCCTTATACCGAAAAATTCACCTTATTTATTGAATGACCCTCCTAGAAGTCCTTATAATAAAAAATTCTCCTTATTTATGAATGACCCTCGTAGAAGTCTTTATACCGAAAGATTCACCTTATTTATTGAATGACCCTCGTAGAAGTCCTTATACCAAAAAATTCCCCTTATTTATTGAAAGTCCTTATACCAAAAATTAACTTTATTTATTGAATGAACCTCGTAGATGTCTTTATATAAAAAAATTCACCTTATTTATTGAATGACCTTCGTACTATTGGAAGCACATTTTTGTAATACAGTTTCAAATATTTGAAAAAAATTATGCATGTTTCAAATCCCCCAAAGAGTCCTGGGTTTATTTAATAAATTCACTTTTAAATACAAAATTTAATTTCTTGAAATTTCATGAATTTATGTAAAGTGGCTGGTAACAAATGTAAAAATAAAAATGATCAAGATTTTTAAAAATACTAATTTAAAAAATAATTTCGTTTATTTGTAAATAAGTCCTGAAAGTTTTATTAAAATCTGACAATTATCCAAATTAGTATAGAATTTCCAAATTAGTATATTTTTCCAAATTAGTATATTTTTCCAAATTAGTATATTTTTCACCGGGAAAAAACAATTTCGTAATATTACATTATCCATTGTGAACTCACGTAACAATTTAGTTACCCACTAACAAAAATCGAAACAAGATTTTTTTACTAAAGTTTTGAACCTGTTAAATTAAAGATGGTTTAATTAAAAAATGTTTAAAAATAATTAGAAAATACGTGTACTTTGATTTTTTTTCCTCTTAATAATAACATAAAAATTTTGATCGAAAAAGTTCGTTTTTATTAAGTTTGGGGCCTTTTTATGTCATACAGTGCTGCATTAACCGCGATTTAGTGGAGGTCCCTAAATTAGACGGAATAACATCTCATTCATAGTAGTGTTGTTCTAATCTATTCTTGCCCTCTTTTCCACTCACAAACTGTTGGATCACAAGAGAGGTTAATTTCAAAACAAAATCAAACGGTTAATAGTAACGTCAATACTAGCAGAACAGTGTGATTTGTCCGTTCTGAATTGTTCTTCTATAAAACTTTTTTGAAGCAAAAACAAAACAAAAAAGAAAAAATGCAAAAATAAAATAATGCAACGTCATCAGTCAAAATGCTGTGGGTACCAGAGCCGTAATAATTTGTGTTTTCGGCAGTCTTTTGATACCTAAGTTTAAAATGAAATTTTTCAAATGAAAAACATTCTTGAAAATTTCCTTTTAGATTTAATTAAATAATGAAATAATAATTATAATAAATAATAAATATATTCATTAAGAAAAAATGTATTTTTTCCATTAAGTAAAATATTCTGCTGTATTTCAGATAGAAATTATAGAGATTGGAATATCACATTTAATTTCGATTTCTTAAAATTTTCTTAAAAGCGACCATTTTTTTTATTTTTAAGAAACTTGTAAACAAACAAAAATCATCGATTTTAAAAATATTTCAAAAGATTTCTGATAAGTTAAATTAATCTGATTTGAAAGGAATATTGCATACTTATAGCATCAAAAGTAATATACAACCAATTATTAACGATTGGTCGCGTTTATGTGATTGAACTTTTAATGGACTGTTGAATGACGAAGCGGTGACAGCTACTATAAATGACCATAAATGACAATTTTCATAAATCTAAGTGAAAAAATAAAACTCTTAGATTACGTAACCTTTTCATAATAATGGCAATTTCAGTCTACCATACATGAAAAAAGGGAACGTATTAAGTAAGAAAAAATAGAAAATAAATAATTATTTTAAAAATAGAATAGCGCAACTACTTTTATTAATCTTTGCAATTTTGGACTCGTAAATTTCGTTTCCACTTAATTACATCCAATGAATAGCGCAATACAGAATTTTACACGATTTTAAACTATTAAAGATTATTAGAATTAAAATGTAAAAAAAATGAAAAAAATTCTTGTAAAATTTCATTATTCATCATAAAAATTTTATTTCTCAAGACAATAATGTCCTGAATATTACTTATTTACAAAAGCAATCAAAAGCTTTTCTAATTATGTAATGTCATCGTTTCATTGAATTCGTTATTTTTCAATTCAGAAGAGATTTCCAGTTAAATAGCACAAATCCCAAAAAAAGTAAGCGATTTACAATCTTCAATAAAAAAAAATTCAATAAATAAGAAGGTTCTGTGCGAAATTTCATGAAATTAAATAATTGGGGGTGTGAAGTAACACATTTAAAAAAATGTTTTTACCGAAATAATTTAATTCATTTGTGAATAAATCCTGGAAATTTCCTTAAAATTGGACAATTATTTGATTTTTACAAGAATTTCAAAATAAATGTGTTTTTAACGGAAATAAGCGCAAAAAATCAATATTAAAAGTTAGCCACGGCGATGACCTAAACAAAACAAGATTTTAACCAGAATTTCGAACTTGTTAGAAAAGGATTCAAAAATTTCAAAAAATAATTAAAAAATACTAACATAATAATAACATGAATATTTTGACGATAAAACTTTATTTTCGTTAAATTTGTGTCCTTTTTATTACGCTATGTTGTTTTCCCGCCAAAAAATGACGGTGCCTACTTTGAAATAAGGAAATCATTTAATAATAGAATTTCTTCATGACCCTGAAAGAAAACCTCAAATAAAACAGCTGAATTGATATAAACCTAAATTAACATGCATGCTATATTGCTTTGATTTATTTATTTCTCTAGATTTCAACAAAATTTAATGTAAAATTTTTTACATTAGTATTCAATAAAATTTAATGCTTAAAGAGCAGAGTCAATTTACGCAACTTCTATGTGGATTGTTTTTTCAGGACGTAGGCGATCATGGCTTTCTGCGTCTCCCTATCCCTGGTGGCTCTTAGCACGTCTTCTTCTGCTAGACCATGCAACCCTCGATCAGTCATCCACCTGATCAGGTCCTTCAAATATGTTATCCGCTGCTTTCCTCTGTCTCTTTTTCCCTCTATCTGTCCTGTTACTATCAGGTTCTCCAAGCCCTCCTTCCACATTGCATGTCTCAGGAACTTCAGCTGTCTCTTCCTGATGCTCAGTATTAATTTCCTTTTCGTTTACATCATTTCTAAGACCTCATCATTGCTTTCCCCTGTCTCTTTTCCCCTCTATCTGGCCTGTTAGTATCAGGTTCTCCAAGCCCACCTTCATTTCATGTCCCAGGAACTTCAGCTGTCTCTTCCTGATGCTCAGTATTAATTTCCTTTTCGTTTACATCATTTCTAAGACCTCATCATTGCTTTCCCCTGTCTCTTTTCCCCTCTATCTGGCCTGTTAGTATCAGGTTCTCCAAGCCCACCTTCATTTCATGTCCCAGGAACTTCAGCTGTCTCTTCCTAATGCTCAGTATTAATTTCCTTTTCGTTTACATCATTTCTAAGACCTCATCATTGCTTTCTCCTGTCTCTCTTCCCCTCTATCTGGCCTGTTAGTATCAGGTTCTCCAAGCCTCCTTCCTCGTTTCTTGTCCCAGGAACTTTAGCTATCTCAATTGGCGGCTTCCCCTTTGTTGATAGGAGCCGCAGGTTCGAATCCTGCCGAATGAAGCACATTTTCGTACAAAAATTTATCGTAATTAATCAGGCTGGTTTAAATAAATATACTGCTTGATTAAAACAGAATATCTACTCAACTACGAGTATCGACTAAAAATAATGTTCAAACAAATAATTTCAATATGTTGGTTGTTAAAACCATTTCGTTAATCTTCGGTATTTTCCGTAACATTGCATGTTTACATATCTTACTATGTAAATTGTAAATATTGTAGAAAAAGTATATTGACCTTGATTTGCATAAAAATATCTATGCTGTTGGCATACTTCTTCTATGTGCCTTGTCCTTTCATGACGCAGGCGATCATGGCTTTCCACGTCTCTCTATTCCTGGTGGCTCTTAGCACGCTTTCTCCTGTTACACCACGCAACCCCCGTTCTGTCATCCACCTGCTCAGGTCCTTCAAATATGTTATCCGATGCCTTCCTCTGTCTCTTTTTTTCAGTCTATCTGGCCTGTTAATGTCTTCTTCTTCTTCTTCTTCTTCTTCTTCTTCTTCTTCTTCTTCTTCTATCTGACCTGTTCTTTCAGGACGTAGGCGATCATGGCTTTCCACGTCTCCCTATCCCTTGTGGCTTAAAGCACGCCTTCTCCCATGCAGCCCTCGTTCCGTCATGCCCTGAATAGGTATTAAGACACAGGAAACTTTCACTAGAAATAAAGAAGAGAGTACTAGATTGCTATGTGATGTCAGTGAAGGTTAGACAATATCATCGAAGATGAAGGAAAAACTTAAAGTAGCTGAGATGTGGTTCTACAGGAGGATGCTGCGGATACCATGGACCGAGCATGTGAGCAATGATGAGGTGTTGGAAAGAATGAGAACAAAAAGAGAATTAATAGTGAGCATCAGGAAGAGACAGCTGAAGTTCCTGGCAAATGCAATGAGAAAAGAGGGCTTGGAGAATCTGATACTAACAGGCCAGATAGAGACAGGGGAAAGCAACGGATAACATATTTGAAGGGCCTGAGCAGGTGTATGACAGAACGGGATTTGCGTGGTGTAACAATAGAAAGCCTGCTAAGGTCCACCAGGAATAGGGAGACGTGGAAAGCCATGATCGCCTACGTCCTGAAAGGACAGGGCACACAGAAAAAGATTTGGTTTTCAAATGAAACAACATACAAATAAACATACCAGAATTTCTTACCTCTTTTCTGTATCTCGGGCTCTAATCAAACTTATGTTATAGTGAAACATGAGAGATTGTTTTTATACAATCGTCTCACCCCAAGACAGACAGACCTGCCACTAGTGCGCAGGTGGGTTACATAAAAGAAGCGTGAAGTGAGAGGAGAACAGGTCACAGTAGGTGTCGGAGAATGGGTAAGAGAAGGACGGGAACACTGGTGTGAAGAGAGCTGCGTGAGAGTTATGTGTAAAGGGAGAAAAACAAAGTACGGGGTGTCGGGAAAAGGGTGAATTTCAAGGAGATAAGAGATGACAGTTGACGGTGTAGCTATCAGGAAAGCACGTATACGGAAGGAAATTTCACAGACGTGCAAGAAAAGAAGCTGTTAGAAAAGAAGTTGCGGTTACACTTGATTGTTTTTACTCTAAAAGGGTGGGACCTTGTTGCTAGTCTTGTAGTACGAGTAAATTCATGCAGTGGGGGTACCAGAGAGCTTAGCTCATCGGAGAAGAAGTCGTGAAAATATTTATAGAAGATACAGAGGGAAGCCACATTACCTCGGTGAGAAAGTGACTGGAGTTGAGCTACACTGCACATTCTCCGCTGGATTTTGTCAAGAAGCCCGAGATGAATAGCAGGGGCGCCCGACTAGATATGATAGCAGTATTCAATGCACGGGCGGATGGTAGATGGTAGATTTATAAAGGTTTCTTATTTCTTATATATATCCTATCATTGTCGGATTCCTATTCACATTTTATTTGCATTCTGTACCAATTAAATGCGATGAGCAAATTGTTGCGAGTTTAGATTTTAATTTTGCACATGCGCTTTGTTTCTGATTTTATCGGCTGCATAGTATAGCAGGATCAGTTGGGCACCTTCCACAAGAAAAAGAGCACTATGACGCAATTCACTCCGCCGGAAATATGGAAGCATCATACTGTACTGCTTGTTATTCGCTTCGGAAGCATTAATACGAATATTTCAGATTATTTGCATCTTAATCTGTGGAGAGTGCAGAGGATCCGGAAAGAGTTAGCTGAGTCTAATGGTGATTACGAAGGGGTTTGGAGTGATCACTAGTGATGGCGACCTTATGCCTCCATTCATCTTGCCACAGACTCTCAGACTCAACACAGGGGCCTACTTCAAATGCCTTGAGGAAGTAGTGGTGCCCTGGAATAAGTGGGTGGCTGCTCGAAGACCCTATATCTGACAACATTATACTGCACCATGCCACCTACGTAAGAGGACTCAGTTATGGTTGTCAGACAATTTCTACAAGCACATCAACCCTTGCAACTGACCACCTAACACCCAAGAATGCAAACATATTGAATATTATGTGTGGGGTACAGTTCGGCGAGAGACTAACAAAACTTCTGGTAACACCAAAAGATGAACTGACGGCAAAGATTATAGCAGCGTTCACCAATCTAAACAAGGAGACCTCTCAGAAAGAAACCGTCTAGGGGGTGAAACCATAGGGGATTTTATTGAATAAATTTTCTGTAGTAATCAAAGATATTTTTGTATTAAAAGAGATGTCATAGTGATTTTCACTTTTGCGTAATTCAGACTACAATTTATCCATCGTATTATATATATATATATATAAACTTATTTATAAATGGAACTTTGTGTGTGTGTCCGTTACCTATAGATTCCGAAACAACTGAACCGATTTTCTTGAAAATTTACACAGTTGTACTATAAGCGTCTGCGAATGTTCTTAGCTAGGTTTTGTGTCGAGATACCCCCGATAAATAGCAAAAATCGATAATAGAAAAAATCAGGTTATAGAAGGAGTGGTCCGATTTTAATAAAATTTGATACACTCATAGACAAAGACATAAGAAACGATATTCAGAAATTTCAAGGTTACAATAGCGCAGAAAATCGAGATTATATACATATAAAAGGCAAGATGTTTGTGTGTGTGTCTGTTTATGTCTCTGTATGTCCTTTATACAAATCCACAATTTTTATCCGATTCCCACCAAACTTCACACAAATATTCTTTAGGCTGAATCTGAGCTCCAGGACCATAGATTAGTTTTAAAGCTTTCATTGCACCCAAGCAACGCCGGGCTATACTACTAGTATATATATAAATATAAATATATATGGTTAGGGTTTACGGTTAAGGTTATATATATATATATATATATATATATATATATATATATAGATTATCTCAGATGTTATTATAATTGATACTTCGTGTTTGAAATACACGCCTCATTCTTATTTATTAAACCATAACATTACGTCTATCGGTCTTGTGCATTCGAGAAATAATGAAAATTCGTTCTCCGGCAAGAATCGATCCTGCATCGGCCTTTGTAAGAGAATTTTTAATACTGCACAATAACATGTGCATCAAATGTACTGTTCTGGTGGCCAGTTTTTGTTTTCTGTACCCCATGCCAGTTTCTTTTTCTTATTGGCTGCCTTGTAAAATTTTGCAAAGTAATAATAACATTAGAAGGTTGAGTCACTATGCCGATCCAGGATGTTTTTTTCGCCTGAATCCATCCTGCATATATACAAGTCAACCATCCGTCCGTGCATGGAGTACTACTGCCATTTATGGTCAGGCGCCCCTGCCGTTCTCCTCAGTGTTCTCGACAGGCTCCAAAGGAGAGTCTGTAATGTGATAGGTACTGATCTGGCGGCTAGACTGCAGCCACTTCCCCACCGTCGAAATGTGGCCTCCCTTTGTCTGTTCTATAAATACTTTCATGGCTTCTGCTCGGACGAATTTAAGTCAGTGGTGCCTCCTCAACAGGTGTTTACTCGTGCAACCGGATTGGCAACTAGGTCCCACCCATTCACAGTCAGGTTAGCCAAGTGCAGACGACAATTCTACTCCTGCAGCTTCTTCTCTCGCACATCCCGCCTGTGGAACTCGCTTCCATATTCTTGCTTTCCTGACGGCTACAACCTCCAGAAATTTAAATGCAATGTCAATACTCATCTATTAACCACTGGACTCTAGCTCTCTCTCCACCCCCGTATATCCTTCCCTTTCTCTCCGCCTATGTATCTGTCATCGCACCTGCATTCTCAGCTTTCTATTGCTCCTTTCTAACAAGTTTGTACTCCTCACTCTTTTCTAATTAACCTTTTTACAGTTATGTAGCCCCCAGCTCATCAGTGGCATTTCTGCCTTGCTCGAGGTGAAATGATTAAAAAAAAATAACATACTAATAATAGTAATAATAACTGGATGTGTATTCTGGTGCTGGGTGTGCGTTGTGGTGCATTGGATATCGGCTCGGAACGAGAAATCGGAGAGCCGAGTTCGAATTCCAGCTGAATTCGTTGCATTCATTTTCGCGCAAATACCCTTGAGAAAAGTATTAATCCGTCTATTAATTCTAGTTATGGGTTAAATAACAGGACAATTTGGATTCTATAGCCTTGGTCGGCAACCAGTCTACCGCAGAAAGCAATGGCAACCTACTGCGGAATAATCTTTTGCCCAGTCAGTCATGTCTCTTTCGAGACATGATCGCCCAAGCGTGTATCACGTATGGCACTTAACTGACTGAATAATAACAAAAGATGAATTCTATTTTCATTTAGAATTATCCACTTGGTAATAAATACTAAAAATAGTATGAAATACACAATTTCTTTTAAAAAACTGGGGTGGCCTAATAATTATGGCCGGTAGTGTATGTATATATATAAAGATATACATATATAGCAAATCTACATGGTGCGATGGGTAAATTGTTGCTATTTGCCTTGTAAAATTTTGCTAAGTAATAATAAGAAAAGAACAATTCTATTTCATTTAGAATTATCTACTTAGCAATAAATACTAAAAATAGTATGAAATACATCATTTTAAAAAAAGGATAAAAACTGGGTTGGCCTAATAATTATGGCGGGTAGTGTGCGTGGCTTCACGTTCTTCACTGACATGAAGTTGAATGACTTTATTGAATCAATTGCTTGGTCTGCTGCTAGGAAAATTTGTTCACATTTTTATACCAGACAAAATTCTTTTAGGCGGAATCCATCTTGCACATCCACAAATCAACCATTTATCAGTTGATATCTTGTGCTCTTGCATTTCGAGATTCTTGACAAAATCCAAAGAAGGGTCTGCAATGTAATCGATCCTGACCTGGCATCTCGACTTGTTCTTTTCTCATTAATATGGTATGTCTTCCTCCCGTTTTTTCTACAAATGAAATATTTTCATGTCACTTGTTCTATTGAGCTTTTAGTCCCTAATTTCTCGATATATACGAATTTATGCGTGCTACTATAATGGCAACAAGGTACACCCGTTTTACTACTGAACTAGCGAGATGCAACAGAAGGTTCTATTGCAATAGTTTCTTTCCTCGAAATTTTCCCCTGTTTGCTGAATTTCTGTTCTTTTATTGCCCCTTTTCCTCAGTAACGTCTTCGCTTTCTCTTTCACTCCCAGTAACCCTACTGACCTCATCATCATCATCATCATTTATCCATCACACCGAAATGGGGCACAGGGCAGCAAGTTTTTGTTGCTATTTCTATAACAAACTGATTTTTATGGGGCAGGTTAGTTAATCCTGCACCCAAACCCCAAACCCCAAACCTGGAGGACCGGTGGACCATTCTTGGTCCTTACGATTCCAGCACCTGGTATTCCCAAATGGTCACCCATTATGTACTGACCAGGCTCAATGTTGCTTCAACTTCGGTAATCGGACGGGAACCGGTGCATTCAACAACATATAGCCGTTGCATGGGGTGAAATAATTTTTTAAAAAGCCAAAGTTCCTTAGTAATCATTCCTGAAATGAAAATCGAATTTACGAACAATAGCTTGCGAGCCTTTTGTGTTTACCGTCGAAAACTAAGGTAAATTATTTGTGAATATTAAACAGGACATTGTATACGGAGAGAGTAGATGAAATGCAAGACGACTGTCCGCCTTGTTTATCTCTTGCTTCTTTACTTTATATTTGAGTCACTCCATTAGTGTTGGCCTTGTTGAGTGTCACTTCGATACGCCTGTTCGTATCGGGGCACAATTCGCTTGGGACGCCGCTCTAATGGGCTACGTCATTTATCATTCATGCGATTGGACGACGATGAAGAGATGCCTTCGTTAATCCGATTGGTTCGCAATTCAAATATGCCACACGACAACAAAAGCTTTTGGCCGAAAATGACAAACAAAAATTAGAGAAATTCAAAGAAAAAAACAAAAATAAAAATGTTGATCAAATTTCCCTAAGGAGGAATGGATTCAAAGTTTAGGACAAGATTTATCAAAAATGGTGCCTTCAATATGAGTCCTTGCCCACACGCACACACACGTATATATATATATATATATATATATATATATATATATATATATATAAACTAGGAAACTGTCTGGAGACAACTATTTATGACTGTTACTCTGCGTAAGTTTCGCATCAGCCGCAATAATTATTATTCTGACAGTTGATATTTTCAAAACTGTTTCTCGAAATTAATGAATGCAAAACAAACAGAAAACAACATCACACATTGACTGATAAAGAGTTGTCGCTACTCATTTTTATGATGACTTTCGGATTTCAATCAAAATATGATGATAGTCTTAGAACAATACTCTGCTTGAAGCGAATTTTTTCCCCAAAAGAAACGTCAGACAAAACACACACACCCACACACACACACACACACACACACACACACACACACACAAACTAAAAAACAAAAACGCACTAGTGCGGGCAAAGTGAATGTTCATTGTAATTCGACTAGTTGTTAATTTTACATCCTCTGTATTTTGATCTTATGCCAGACGTCTATGAAGTTGATCAATGATTGGATATTTACAAGTATATGTTTTTTATATTCAAACATTATTTTTAATGGATACCCGTACTTGAATAGATATTCTGCATTTTATAATTAAACAGTATATTTATTTCTATCTACCGGCTTGAATAATCGAGAAAGTTTGCTAGAAAAATATGTGTTCTCCAGCAGGATTCGAACATGGGGAAAACTGTCGATTGATCTGACGTGTCATTGACCGTTTGACCATGAAAGACTTAAAGTCAAACAAATATGCATCTCCAGCAGGTATGAAACCTGCTAGAGGACGTATATTTTCCTAACAAGATTTCTCGATTATTCAGACCAGTAGATATAAATAAATATACTCTTAATTTATTAAAAAACATAAAAAACAAAAAAAAACAGAGCATCTGCGCAAATACAACTATCCATTCAAACAATATTTAGACAAATAAATTAAAAATATGTCAGAGTTCTTCCATTTCGTAACTGATTTTGTGAAAATTTCGCAATATATATATATATATATATAAATGAATAAATATAGTTTTAAGGTGTGCTATATTTATAGGATAAAGTGGTCAATATCAGAGATAGAGCGTATGTAAATATAAAAGAGTGAACATTGAAGGCAACTCTCAAGAGGCGACAGACTGTTTCATGCTAAACGCAATCATCAGGTCACATGATTGCGCTTGACATTAAACAATCTCTCTCCCCTGGGTGTTAATTTGAATGTTCACACTTTAATATATATATATATATATATATATATATATATATATATATATATATATATATATAATAAAATTGACTCTGTACGTATTCAAATCTTAAAATGTTACACAAGTAATTTTTAAGAACCACGAATAACCGGCAGAATCTAACTCCGTTATCGCCCTCGGCTATAAAGCTTTGGACAACGAGGGGAAAAAAAAAAGAAAACTGCGGAGCACCGACAATACATACAGCACTTCACAGCAAAGAAAAAAAAACCCTCAAACGGAACAAACCACAAAGCAAGAAAAGTGCTCAATACTAAACTAACCAAAAAGGATTAACTAAGAGGCAGTGACGCAGAGCAAAAACACACGAGAAAAAATCGCAAGATCGCCAAGACCTACCGCGGTTTCGCACAACGGCTCGTCAGGGCAAAGGCAGACCAAGGACTAATCAAATAAATAGACACCTATCAAAGACTAACCCATCTGGGGAAGGGGGTGTTCGAAGAGAAAAAAAAAAAAAAGAAAAAAAAAATTTCTGGAGTCACATTAAGGTCCGATACACTAAGCAAGAAATTTTGCTTTGTGAATTCTACACTTATTTAGTGTTCTGTCTTTGATAGGTGTCTATTTATTTGATTAGTCCTTGGTCTGCCTTTGCCCTGACGAGCCGTTGTGCGAAACCGCGGTAGGTCTTGGCGATCTTGCGATTTTTTCTGGTGTATATATATATATATTAAAACGTGAATATATATATTATATTATATATATATTAAAGCGTGAACATTCAAGTTAACACTCAGGGGAGAGAGATTGTTTAATGTCAAGCGCAATCATGTGACCTGATGATTGCGTTTAGCATGAAACAGTCTGTCGCCTCTTGAGAGTTGCCTTCAATGTTCACAATTTTATATTGCTTATATATATATATATATATATATATATATATATATATGCGTGTGTGCGTGTGCAAATGAGTGTTATTATTTTGTTTGGCCAATGCCTTCATGGGACTTTGAAGTCGGCATGTTTTAAAAACAACATTGCTAAGTCAAATGAAAAGCCTCTCCACATTACTTCTATTAACGCTTTTTTTTATGTCAAAAAAAGCATGCTCGCCTGTTTAGGATGTGGTTTCCGGCTTTCTCTCTTCCAACCTTTTCACTCTTTTCTTTTTTTCTTTTTTTTCATTTGGAGTAGATAGACTAAATTTGCGCCAGGTTCACACTCCACCCTCGTCTATTGAACAGGTGTAGAGGCTCATCCCTTGTTCCCTGTTCAGGATGTGGTTTCCGGCTTTCTCTTTCCCAATGTTTTCACTCTTACGTAGCCCCCTGCACACCAGTGGAGTTACCGCCTTGCTCGGGGTGATATGATTTAAAAAAATACCTTGCTATCAGTAAACTACCAAAAAATAACAATTTTGGCATTAAACACCATTACAATTCAACACCACATTCCTGGCCAAATATATATATATATAGTTTTAAGGTGGGCTATATTTATAGGATAAAATGCTCAATATCAGAAATAGAGCGTATGTAAATATAAAACAGTGAACATTGAAGTCAACTCTCAGTGGCAACAGACTGTTTCATGCTAAGCGTAATCATCAGGCCACATGTGTGGAGTTTTTCCTCGGCTATTTATATATAAGTGTCAGTGGGGCATTGTGGGCAATCCTTCTGATGGTTATTTTGGCGGGAATGGCTTGATTATTTATTTATTTATTTATTTGAGTAAATATATTGACTTGTTATTTGTTTATTTTTTTTTTCGATGATTAATTTATTTAGTTGGATTTGTTATTTATTTTATTTTTGTTTACTTTTTTGTTATTACTTATTTATATTATTTTATTTATTTTTTATTTTTAAGTAACGTAGTAGAAATTTGTTTTCATGTCTGCATTTTGATATTAGTTCAGATCGTTTATTTAGTACTTTGTTTTGGTCAGGGGAGGTAATTATAGCAATTTTTCCTCCAGGCTGAGTCTCCAGTTTTTGATATGTGTGTTGTAGGCCGGCGTTCCTTTCGTATTTTCAAAGTTATTTTTTAGGTGATTTGGGTTTTGTTTTTGACTTCCCAGATGTACGTAGAAAGCATTGTGCTATTTGCATATTTTCTATTTGTGAAGGGTGTTTTGTGTGTGTAATGTCTTTGTTTCTAGAGTCCTTCTGTTACTCCTATGTATATTTTTCCTCATATATATATATATATATATATATATATATATATATATATACTACCAGGCATAATTATTAGGCCACCCCAGTTTAAAAAATGATGTATTTCATACTATTTTCGCTTTGGGCGATCATGTCTCGAAAGAGACATATCTAACTTGCCATTGTTTTCTGCGGTAGACTGTTTGCCAGTGTGAAAAACAAAATTCTGGATAGCAAATTGGAATTGAAATATGAGTCAAACGTTTTTTCACATCTAGAAACGAAATTTCTCGCTGGAGCCGGTCACATGACCAGATTTAACGACTTAAGGCATTCTGTGACCGGTCAAAACAGTTCCGTCCGAAATGGGAGCGGTTAGCTGACGGACCTCGTAGTAATGTAACAAAAGAATTTTCACTACACGCCACCCGGACGTAGGAGCGCATCACGGACATGACTGACTAGCCATTGCTTCCTGCGGTAGACTGGTTGCTGACCATGGTCATAGAACCCAATCTGTCCTACTATTTAACCCATAGCTGGATAAAAGAGACGGATTAATACCTTTCCCAAGGGTATATGCGCGCAAGTGAATGCCAGGAATTCAACTTGAATTGGAAATCGGCTCCCCGATTTCTCGCTCCAAGTCGATATCCCCTGCACCACAACACAGATCCGCATTTTTATTTTATTTATGCCAATTCACTAAACAAATGACTAAGAATCGAACCTGAATTTTTTATTTTATTTTAGGGTTTTAAATTTCTTTTCCAGTGTTATCCGTCAACTATGTAATTATTGCTGTCAATTCTGACACTGAAGGTATCGCCGTCCTCTAAATATTCTAGTGTTTTTCATTTAATTATTAATATTTGGATGTTTAGGAAAATCAGATTTCGCGAAACTAAGCGTTAGAATATCTAATCAGAAGTCAGTCAGTTAAGTGCCATACGTGATACACGCTTTGGGCGATCATGTCTCGAAAGAGACTGGGCAGAAGATTATCCCGCAGTAGGTTGCCATTACTTTCTGCGGTTGACTGGTTGCCGACCAAGGCTATAGAACCCAATCTGTCCTGTTATTTGACTCATAGCTAGAGGGTGCAGAAATGTATTATATTATTAAGTAGTAATTAGTAGGGGATCAGTTTATTACTTCATAACAATAGAAAACTGATCCCCCACTTTATGCCTAGTAAATACCTTACTCATGTTTTCAACTCTTATATTCAGTCAGTCAGTTAAGTGCCATACGTGATACACGCTTTAGGCGATCATGTCTCGAAAGAGACATGACTGACTGGGCAGAAGATTATGCAACACTAGGTTGCCATTGCTTTCTGCAGTAGACTGGTTGCCAGCCAAGGCTATAGAACCCAAACTGTCCTATTATTTAACCCATAACTGGAGGGAAGAGACTGATTAATACCTTCCCTAAGAGTGTTTGTGCGTAAGTGAATGCCATGAGTTCAAGTGGAATTTGAAATCGGTTCCCCGGTTTGTCGTTCCGAGCCGATATCCAATGCACCACAACGCACGCTCATCCCTAATCAGAAGACATGTAAGATATACTAATATGTTTATATTTTTAGATGAATATATGTCTGGAATGAACGATCCTATGCTTACGGTCTTATGGTGATGAAACACCAGTTTCCGTACGATCATCGGTGACGGCTTGGGAATAAAGGTGCTGCAAGCTTTTATGTAAAGATGGCATAATGGGCTTACGGCTACTTCAAGTGAAACAATGGTTCTTCTACGATCGCGATTAGCGTAAACAACGTCGAGCCTGGTCAGTGCTTAGAGGAATGACCGCTTCGGAATACCAGGTACTGTAAACTTGTGTGTGTTGGCGGTGTAATAGATAATACCTTGGAGCTATTAGTCAGGGAGCCGAGGTAATTTCAGTTGGGTTGGTTATATATACTTAAACATTTCAGATTTATGTGAATTCTATATTTTTTTAAATTTTTATATTTTCGTTTTTTATGTCGATCCAGGATGTTTTTTCCACCTGAATCCCTCCTGCATATATACAAGTCAACCATCCGTCCGTGCATGGAGTACTGCTGCCATTTATGGTCAGGTGCCCCTGCCGTTCTCCTCAGTGTTCTTGAAAAGCTCCAAAGAAGAGTCTGTAATGTGATAGGTACTGATCTGGCGACTCGACTGCAGCCGCTTCCCCATCGTCGAAATGTGGCCTCTCTTTGTCTCTTCTATAAATACTTTCATGGCTTCTGCGTGGGTGAGCTTAAGTCACTGATGCCTCCTCAACAGGTGTTTTCTCGTGCAACCATATAGTTTCCTGTTGTATGATAAACTTATATTGCTTTTATGAAGGGATATTCTATTATTCAAGCATTGTGTTGCTCCCACGTATATCTTTGCGCATTTGTCGCATTTTAGTGTGTAAAATATATTTTTCGAGTTGCACGTCAGATCCGATTTTATTTTGAAAGTAGTTGCGTTTTCAAAGTGGAAGTATTTTCCTTCTATTATTATGTTGCATACTCCACATCTTTCTTTGTTGCATTTTGTGATCCCCTATGTTGTGTGTTGTTGTTCGAATTTCGATGAGGTTAGGATGTCTTTTAAATTTGGGGGCTGGCGTTTGCTGTCTTTGGTTGTCTTTAAGATTTCTTTTATTTTTTCATTAATGTTGAATAATTCCATGTGTGTTTTGATCTTTGTGAATAATTCTGGGTTGTTTTTGTGTGTGTGGAAAAAGTTTTGTGGCGTCATGTTTCATGTTTCGTTCTTTAGGATTTCATCAGACTGAGGTGATGTTTACGTTAGGTAGATATTGAGAATTTGAAATTTAAATTGCATTTTTTTATCTAAATTTTAGTATATAATCTGGTCGATTCATTTAATTTATACTTGTTTGTGTTTCGCTCACTTTTCTTATTAAATGTCCAATATTGCAAACATAGATGATTTAGAAAGGTGAAATGTTGCTAAAACGTCTGCGTAATTTTGCTGTGGGTGAATGTTCTTCTTCGGAAATTAATTTCTCTTTTAATTAGACTAGCATTATTTCTGTCAATAGTTTGGTTAGTTTAGTTACAGTGGGAAACTAATTCGTTTATTGTATTTTGGTTAGTTTAGTTACAGTGGGAAACTAATTCGTTTATTGTATTTTGGTTAGTTTAGTTACAGTGGGAAACTAATTCGTTTATTGTATTTTGGTTAGTTTAGTTACAGTGGGAAACTAATTCGTTTATTGTATTTTGGTTAGTTTAGTTACAGTGGGAAACTAATTCGTTTATTGTATTTTGGTTAGTTTAGTTACAGTGGGAAACTAATTCGTTTATTGTATTTTGGTTAGTTTAGTTACAGTGGGAGACTAATTCATTTATTGTATTGCGTTGTGAGATCCTGTTTGTGTTAATATAATCTTTTATTTAGAATCCTCGAGGTTTCTCACTATTAAATAAACGATTTAATTAATACAAAAGCAATGTAAACCGATGATTTTTCGAATTTTATTTTGTTATAGTAAATATATATAAATATATATATATGTGTGTGTGTATGTGTGTGTTCATTAATTTTCTATCCCTTTCTTCTCTCTCTCTCTCTTTCTCACTCTCACACACACACACACATACACACACATACTTATATATATATATATATATATACAGCGGAATCTGTCGTCAGCGACCACCTGTTGTTAACGACCGTTTTTCTATGCACGGACGATCTGCTCATGTTAATTGACTCTTAGTAAGCGACCACCTCTAGAACGCGACCAGCGACGAACATCTACGAGTGAAAATCACAGATCAAGCGACCGCTTAAAAAAAAGTTCATTTTGGTCGTACACTGCGAACTTCTAAATTAGGGGAAACTAAATGAGTAATCTATTTCATTTTGCTTTGATCTAAGTCAGGAACACTTCCTCATTGATCTGTTACTGTAGTGTTGTTTCAAACTGTTTTTCTTGTTGAAATGTACGTTACTTGAGTTCACCTCACGGTCAAACTTCGGCTGTTTTGTACAACATGTATTGCATTTGACATATTCAAAGGATTTATCGCAGTCTCTGCACTGACTTGGATAAATTCAGGAATTGGGAAAATCAAAATGATGTCCCTTTCTCAAATGTCTATCTCTTTCGTTCCTTTATATTTTTGTGTATCTATCTACTCTATTTCTACCTGGGTATATCTATCTCTATCTCTCTGTTTCTCTACCCCCATCCACGATCGCTGTCAGGTTTTGTAAGTTATGTTTTGTTTATTTTTCCATGTATTATTGCAAATCCTCTTTTGCTGTCACACACTTCTAGGAAAAAAACTGAAACTGTATACGTCACGAATTTGTCCAACCTGCATATTTTATGAGAAATGTCTAGTACTAGAACAGGCACGAGAAGGAAAGCAATAATTGCCTTTTTTTAAGTTCACTTAATAAATATTTTTGAGAATAAATATTTTAGTCTCTTCTTGATCGTTGTAATTACGTTTTGAAAATTTTTAAATGAATTATGCTGAATAAATTTCTTTAAAGTTAGGCCATCTTTTTATGTTCTTATTTATTTATTACCAGATTACACGGTAAAATTCTAATATGTACATTCTGGTGAGTGGAATATACGTTCCTGGCGTAAATAGGTCATGATTTTAATGAACGAACACCTGCCGTATGCGACCAGATTTGATGACAGTAGGGGTGGTCGCATACGATAGGTTCTACAGTAGATGCTGATATTTTAGATATATATTAGTATATACATTTATACAAAAAGAAAGAGGAAGGAAGAGCAAGCATTATATATATATATATATATATATATATATAACTTATTTATAAATGGAACTTTGTCTGTGTGTGTGTGTGTGTGTGTGTGTGTCCGTTACCTATAGACTCCGAAACGGCTGAACACATTTTCATGAAAATTTACGCAGTTGTACTATAAGCATCTCCGAGTGTTCTTAGCTAGGTTTTGTGTCGAGGTACCCCCGATAAATATCGAAAATCGATAATCGAAAAATCGGATTATAGAAGGAGTGGTCCGATTTTAATCAAATTTGATATACTCATAGACAAAGACATAAGAAACGATATTCAGAAGTTTCAAGGTTGCACTTCTTACAATAGTACAGAAAATCGATAATATATATGAAAGGCAAGATGTTTGTGTGTGTGTCTGTTAATCTGCCTGTATGTCTGTATTTTTTCAGCCCTTTTATTTTAGTTTTTTGCTACAGGTTTGGCTCTAAGTAGGTATAATTGTAGTTCTTAGTCTCAGCCATGATACCATTTACTCAGAGGACTTATTTAGCCTTCAAAATTCAGTTTACGGCGAAAAATCTTATTTGATATCGATACAAGGAAATCAAAATTTGACTTACATCCATTCATTTTTCTTTCAGTCTACGGTTTCGCTTTAACTGGAAACAACTATTGCTTTTTAGTCTTTCGTGCCATCGTCCAAAGAGTCTGAGATCCAGGATCATGGATTAGTTTTAAAGCTTTCATGACACCCCAGCAACGCCGTCTGAACTGCTAGTATATATGTATATATATATATATATATATATATATATATATATATATATAGATATATATATATGATGGTTGCAAAAGGTCAGTTCCTAGAATTGATGGTTCCGCATAAAACATTTGTTTTATGCCAAACTATCAATATTTTCCGGAAAAAAAAAGAATGCAGGGATACTAACTGGTCAACGAGGACTTCAAACATTCCTCGTCAGGTTTTGCATTCAAGGTTATCCTTCTTGAAGCCTGGCTGAATCCCAACGCTGAAGCGCCCTATTTACCATTGCTGGTCGAACCAAGATGGATTTATAACATCCGCAAAGTCATTTCCACGAAAAAGAACTTTTATCACAGTTCCCAGCCGCTAGCAACTACATGTGTAGTGGTTAGCAACACAGATGTTCTTTTGGGTAAACCGTATGAAAAGGAACGGATATGTTGTGTTGGCTATCGAGCGGATAATCTTTAGCAAGTGAAATTGATGTGTATGACCAATCGAGCCAAAATCGACACTGTGCTGAACAATTAGTCATTGTTGTGGTTCCAGTTATAATCAGAAAAATATTTTTTATAATCATATCGACCCAAGCAAGGCATTTTACTGCCACTGTTTTGCAGGGGGTTACATAGGAGGAATGTTATGAGAAAGAGTGACAGATTATAGGAGGTGTCAGGAAGTGGGTAAGAGAAAGATGAATATGGATTAAAAGTGATGGATCAGTTTATATTTTGATTGTAATGTAGAAGTGATCCCCCACTTTATATTCACATTATAATAGTATAAAAAATCTTTTTAATAATTATACCGCCCCAAGCAAAGCATTTTACTGCCACTGTTTTCCAGGATTTTTATAGCAGGAATGTTATGAGAGAGAGTGACAGGTTATAGAGGATCTCAGGAAGTGAGTAAGAGAAGGATGAATGTCGATAAAAAGTGAGGGATCAGTTTATATGTTGATTGTGGTGTAGAATTGATTCCCCACTTTATATCCACATTATATTTGTATAGAATTCTTTTTTTTTAATTATTATATCGCCCCATGCAAGGCATTTCGCTGCCACTGTTTTGCAGGGGGTTACATAGGAGGGAAGTTATGAGAATCAGTGACAGGTTTGTTTTTTTTTCTTATTTTTATAATCATATCACCCCAAACAAGACATTTAACTTTCAGGGGGTGCCAGGAAGTAGGTAAAAAAGGGATTAATGTGGACATAAAGTGGGGGATTTATTTATATATTGATTGTAATGTAGAATTGATCCCCCACTTTATATCCACTTTATAATAATATAGAATTTTTTATTAATAATCATATCACCCCAAGCAAGGCATTTTACTGCCACTGTTTTGCAGGGGGTTACATAGGAGGAAAGTTATGAGAAACAGTGGCAGGTTATGGGGATGTCAGAAAGTGGGTAAGAAAAGGATGAGAATACAGATGAGAGTGGAGTGAACAGAGAAAGTAGCATGACAGAGAGGATGCAGGTTAGTGAGATAGGAGATTATATATATATATATATAGCGCCCAAAGCAAGGCATTTTACGGCCACTGTTTTGCAGGGGGTTACATATAAGGAAAATTATGTGAAAGAGTGACAGGTTACAGCGGTTATCAGGAAGTGGGTAAGAGAAGGATGAGAATATTGATGAGAGTGGAGTGGTCGGATAAAGGAACATGAGAGAGAGGATACAAGTTAGTGAGATAGGGGATGACTTTTGACTTTACATTTAAATTCTTGGAGATTGTAGCTGTTGGGGAAGCAAGTAAACGGAACGGAATTTCACATGCGAGAAATGCGAGTAAAGAAGCTGATGGAAGAGAATTTGCGTTTACATTTTATTAGTTTCACAGTAAAAGGGTGGGACCTAGTTACTAATTTTGTGGCCCGAGTAAATTCATATTTAAGGGACACCAGTGATCTAAGTTCAGTGAACCCGTGAAAGTATTTGCAGAAGAGACACAAGGAAGCCACATTGTGCCGGTGACAAAGTGACTGTATCCGAGCTGCTAAGTCGGGATCTATCACATTACAGATTCTCCGTTGGGTTTTGTCAAGGACACCTAGGTAGATAACAGGAGCACCCGACCAGATATGGCAGCAGTATTCAATGCACGAGCAGATTCTAAGTCGGGATCGATCACATTACAGATTCTCCGTTGGGTTTTGTCAAGGACACCTAGGTAGATAACAGGAGCACCCGACCAGATATAGCAGCAGTATTCAATGCACGAGCAGATTCTAAGTCGGGATCGATCACATTACAGATTCTCTGTAGGGTCTTGTCAAGGACACCTAGGTAGATAACAGGAGCACCCGACCAGATATGGCAGCAGTATTCAATGCACGAGCAGATTCTAAGTCGGGATCGATCACATTACAGATTCTCCGTTGGGTTTTGTCAAGGACACCTAGGTAGATAACAGGAGCACCCGACCAGATATGGCAGCAGTATTCAATGCACGAGCAGATTCTAAGTCGGGATCGATCACATTAGAGATTCTCCGTTGGGTCTTGTCAAGCACACCTAGGTAGATAACAGGAGTACCCGACCAGATATGGCAGCAGTATTCAATGCACGAGCAGATTCTAAGTCGGGATCGATCACATTACAGATTCTCCGTTGGGTCTTGTCAAGGACACCTAGGTAGATAACAGGAGCACCCGACCAGATATAGCAGCAGTATTCAATGCACGAGTAGATTCTAAGTCGGGATCGATCACATTACAGATTCTCCGTAGGGTCTTGTCAAGGACACCTAGGTAGATAACAGGAGCACCCGACCAGATATGGCAGCAGTATTCAATGCACGAGCAGATTCTAAGTCGGGATCGATCACATTACAGATTCTCCGTAGGGTCTTGTCAAGGACACCTAGGTAGATAACAGGAGCACCCGACCAGATATGGCAGCAGTATTCAATGCACGAGCAGATTCTAAGTCGGGATCGATCACATTACAGATTCTCTGTAGGGTCTTGTCAAGGACACCTAGGTAGATAACAGGAGCACCCGACCAGATATGGCAGCAGTATTCAATGCACGAGCAGATTCTAAGTCGGGATCGATCACATTACAGATTCTCCGTAGGGTCTTGTCAAGACACCTAGGTAGATAACAGGAGCACCCGACCAGATATGGCAGCAGTATTCAATGCACGAGCAGATTCTAAGTCGGGATCGATCACATTACAGATTCTCTGTAGGGTCTTGTCAAGGACACTCTTAGGTAGATAACAGGAGCACCCGACCAGATATGGCAGCAGTATTCAATGCACGAGCAGATTCTAAGTCGGGATCGATCACATTACAGATTCTCCGTAGGGTCTTGTCAAGGACACCTAGGTAGATAACAGGAGCACCCGACCAGATATGGCAGCAGTATTCAATGCACGAGCAGATTCTAAGTCGGGATCGATCACATTACAGATTCTCCGTAGGGTCTTGTCAAGGACACTCAGGTAGATAACAGAGCACCCGACCAGATATGGCAGCAGTATTCAATGCACGAGCAGATTCTAAGTCGGGATCGATCACATTACAGATTCTCTGTAGGGTCTTGTCAAGGACACCTAGGTAGATGGTCAGAGCACCCGACCAGATATGGCAGCAGTATTCAATGCACGAGCAGATTCTAAGTCGGGATCGATCACATTACAGATTCTCCGTAGGGTCTCTGTCAAGGACACCTAGGTAGATAACAGGAGCACCCGACCAGATATGGCAGCAGTATTCAATGCATGAGCAGATTCTAAGTCGGGATCGATCACATTACAGATTCTCCGTAGGTCTTGTCAAGGACACCTAGGTAGATAACAGGAGCACCCGACCAGATATGGCAGCAGTATTCAATGCACGAGCAGATTCTAAGTCGGGATCGATCACATTACAGATTCTCTGTAGGGTCTTGTCAAGGACACCTAGGTAGATAACAGGAGCACCCGACCAGATATGGCAGCAGTATTCAATGCACGAGCAGATTCTTAAGTCGATCGATCACATTACAGATTCTCCGTAGGGACTGGCGACACCTAGGTAGATAACAGGAGCACCCGACCAGATATGGCAGCAGTATTCAATGCACGAGCAGATTCTAAGTCGGGATCGATCACATTACAGATTCTCCGTAGGGTCTTGTCAAGGACACCTAGGTAGATAACAGGAGCACCCGACCAGATATGGCAGCAGTATTCAATGCACGAGCAGATTCTAAGTCGGGATCGATCACATTACAGATTCTCTGTAGGGTCTTGTCAAGGACACTCAGGTAGATGATACAGGAGCAATCTTCGACCAGATATGGCAGCAGTATTCAATGCACGAGCAGATTCTAAGTCGGGATCGATCACATTACAGATTCTCCGTAGGGTCTTGTCAAGGACACCTAGGTAGATAACAGGAGCACCCGACCAGATATGGCAGCAGTATTCAATGCACGAGCAGATTCTAAGTCGGGATCGATCACATTACAGATTCTCTGTAGGGTCTTGTCAAGGACACCTAGGTAGATAACAGAGCACCTGACCAGATATAGTAGCAGTATTCAATGTAACGAGCAGATTCTAAGTCGGGATCGATCACACGAGCATAGATTCTCCGTTGGGTTTTGTCAAGGACACCTAGGTAGATAACAGGAGCACCCGACCAGATATGGCAGCAGTATTCAATGCACGAGCAGATTCTAAGTCGGGATCGATCACATTAGAGATTCTCCGTTGGGTCTTGTCAAGCACACCTAGGTAGATAACAGGAGCACCCGGCCAGATATGGCAGCAGTATTCAATGCACGAACAGATTCTAAGTCGGGATCGATCACATTACAGATTCTCCGTTGGGTCTTGTCAAGGACACCTAGGTAGATAACAGGAGTACCCGACCAGATATGGCAGCAGTATTCAATGCACGAGCAGATTCTAAGTCGGGATCGATCACATTACAGATTCTCCGTTGGGTCTTGTCAAGGACACCTAGGTAGATAACAGGAGCACCCGACCAGATATAGCAGCAGTATTCAATGCACGAGCAGATTCTAAGTCGGGATCGATCACATTACAGATTCTCCGTTGGGTTTTGTCAAGGACACCTAGGTAGATAACAGGAGTACCCGACCAGATATAGCAGCAGTATTCAATGCACGAGTAGATTCTAAGTCGGGATCGATCACTTTACAGATTCTCCGTTGGATTTTGTCAAGGACACCTAGGTGGATAGCAGGAGCACCCGACCAGATATGGTTGCAGTATTCAATGCATGGGTGGATTGTAGATTTATATATGTGCAGGACTTTTTCAGACTGGAAAAACTTCCTGGCCCTACTCAGAGGACCGACTTTCTTAGCAGCAGATTTAGTTATGGATTCCATATAGTCATTCCACTTCAGGTCAAACTTAATGTGTTTAAAGGAGGCTAAAGTTTTACTCCTTTTGTTTTATTTAGAAAATTGAATCAAATGTAGCGTGACAAGAAAGCCATGAAAATAAACGAAGCATGACATGTTTAGAACAACTCTTTCATTTAAATATACATTTTTCCGAACAGATGAATTTCGCTTGTGTCCTTGAAAATTCCTTTGCATCAATGACATTGTGAAACTTGAAAACATAAGGAAGAAGAATATTGAGGCTGTACTTTAGTCTCTCCCTCCCTTCCCCACTTTCAGGTTTAGCATCATTCAGTGCCATAACTGATGATGCTTCACAGGATTTAAAGCAGTAAATATTCAGAAACCTCACACGCACTTTTAAACTAGGTTAGCTTTCGTAGAGGCTTTTGACAGGACATCAGGTTGTATTGATATTCTTGGTTTTAATCGGTATGTACGTTGTAGTGCAGTGGATATCGGCTGGGAACGAGAAATCGGGAAACAGATTTCGAATTCCAGTAGAATTCACCGCATTCACTTACGCGCAAATACCCCTGGGAAAGGTATCAATCCGTCTCTTACTTCCAGCTATAGGTTAAATAACAGGACATAATTATGAGGGCAAGCCTTACCATGCAGACGAGACTGACAGCCATTGGTAATTTATATTAATTCTGTGAGGATCTATGCGCGTAAACAGAAGGTCTTTGAAAAGTCGATAAACTCAAAGGGCATACACACGTATTTTTCTCAAACATATCCATACACTAACCTCGTTCAGTAACTATCTATCTTTTGTATTGATTGATCAATATTATATATATATATATATATATATATATATATATATATATATATATATATATGTTTTGAGGTGCAAAATTTGTCTACTATTTTAAAAACAAGGGATTTATTATTAGTCTCAAAGGCCCATTCGTCTAACGTCTCATCGGGAGAAAAATTATTGGAAAATGAATTAAACGAAAAGAACAGTAACGACGAAAAGGAAGAGCAAAAAAGAGGAAAAAATGATGAAATAAATCTACATATACATATATATAGTTAAGGGAATTCACGTGTAAATAATTAACGAAGGACATTTAAAACAAAATATCCTGCACCAAATTCAGAGACTTCACAAAGTCCTTCTGCTGGCAGAGAGAAGGTTTCCGTAACGATATAGAAACTGATTCCAAAATCTATAAATGATTATTGGAACCAACTCTATTTATAATTTCGAACCACTCTTTCTTATGGGACTTGGCACATGCTATATTCTCTACTAGATGTTAAGCGACAGCCAATTCCATATTTGTAGAGGGAAGGCAACACGTTACGTATTTTGCCAAAACTCATTTTAGAAAGAACAAGCTGATTAATCCTCGTTTCGAAAGGTAAGGTTGTACGCCCCACATAACCTGCAGCACACTGGCAACTAAATTCATATATCAAATTAATCAATTTAATATAGGGCAAATCGTCCTTACGAAACGGCGGAAACGCAGACCTAGTCCAAAAAATACAACGCAGAGCAACAGTCGGAAAACAACCAGAAACCGACTTGTTGATCTGCTTAACTAAATTTTGGCCTTTATCCCCAATCGAAGGAACCAATCCAAAAGAGTTACAGGAGATCCCGAAGTCATTTGGAGGCCCTGATTAAAGCCAATGAAGATTTTCTGGAATGGAGTTACTCTTTAGTATTTCGAGATATTTTTATATCATTTTGGTAAATGAATCTTTTAAAATGAGCTGTTAGTGTTATTTTCAATTTTTACAGTATTGAGACGACAATTCTTTCATCGCACCCTATATATTCAGTATTTATATTAATATTTTTAAATTAGTTCAATTTGTAGATGATCTAAAGTTTTGAGTTTTTATTCAGTTTTGTTTTAAGTACGAGGGTCATTCAATAAATAAGGTTAATCTTTCAGTATAAGGACATCTTCCAGGGTAATTCAATAAATAAGGTGAATTCTTTGGTATAAGGAATTCTAATAGAAATAGAAGCTTACTTGTTTTTTAATTTTTGTCCTTTACTTCTTTTTCACAAGGATTTAAAATATTTTGCAGATTGAAAAAACTTTGAGAGTTTTGGAGATTAAAAAAGATGGCCGACCAAGAAGCATGCTCCAGGATTGAACAGAGGTCAGTTATCAAGTTTTTGGTTGCTGAAGGGTGCAAACCAGTTGAAATGCATGGGAGAATGTCAACTGTGTATGGTACCACATGTTTCTGCCAAAAAATATCTACAAGTGGTCTAAATTTTTTAAAGAAGAGAGAGCTGTTTCGAGGATGAAGACAGACCTGAGGGGCCTACAGAAGTGAGGTCTCCTGAGGTGATCGAATCAGTCACGGACCTCGTTCAGTCTGACAGAAGGGTGACAGTGGATGACATTGCAAGAACTTTGAGCCTACTCGAATCAAGACAGCACAAGGCCTCACACAGCAGCCGAAACGGTGCAGACCATCACAGGCTGGGCTGAGAACTGCTCTCTCATCCCCCTTACAGCCCAGACCTTGCCCCTTCAGACTTTCACCTGTTTGATCCCTTGAAAGCGTTCGCGAGAGGCACAAATTTGAAATGACGATGAAGTCAAAGTGCTGTGAGCGATTGGCTGAGACATCAGACCAAAGGTTTTTACGCTGAGGGAATACGGAAGCTTGTGCACAGATGGGAAAATTGTGTAACACTGCTGGGAGACTACGTTGAAAAATACAAAAGGAAGCTTCGATCTATATTAGAAGTCCTTATACCAAAAGATTCACCTTATTTATTGAATGATCCTCGCAGAAGACCTTATACCGAAAGATTCCCCTTATTTATTGAATGGCCCTCGTAGAAGTCCTTATACCGAAAGATTCCCCTTATTTATTGAATGACTCTCGTAGAAGTCGTTATACCGAAAAGTTCACCTTATTATTGAATGGCCCTCGTAGAAGTCGTTATACCGAAAAATTCCCCTTATTTATTGAATGGCCCTCGTAGAAGTCCTTATACCGAAAGATTCCCCTTATTTATTGAATGACCCTCGTAGAAGTCCTTATACCGAAAAATTCCCCTTATTTATTGAATGACCCTCGTAGAAGTCCTTATACCGAAAAATTCCCCTTATTTATTGAATGACCCTCGTAGAAGTCCTTATACCGAAAGATTCCCCTTATTTATTGAATGACCCTCGTAGAAGTCCTTATACCGAAAAATTCCCCTTATTTATTGAATGGCCCTCGTAGAAGTCCTTATACCGAAAGATTCCCCTTATTTATTGAATGACCCTCGGAGAAGACCTTATACCGAAAAATTCACCTTATTTATTGAATGACCCTCGTACATCGAAATATATTTTGAGTGTCTGATATTTTCGAAGATGGCAACCTTTAAAAGTTTGCTCTTCTCAGAGGACAAATATTGAAGAACCAGAAAATATTAAAGAAGAGATTGATGCTCACGAAAAATACCAAAAAACGGAAAGAGAAAAAAGGAAAAGAAAGAAAAAAAGAAATATTAAATATGGGCAGGTATTAGAAGGCTATCACAATGCGTCTAGAATAATAAAGGAAGGTAAAGAAGGTGTTGGGTATTACCTATTTATTATTCATTAATACATCGAGATCAGAATCTCATTTTCAGAATGATAGGAGAGCTTGATTTCACGTCCGTCCGCTGTATGTGTGTGTGCGTGTGCTTAAATATTAAATATAAATTGAAGAAGAAAACGAAACAGTAACACAAAAAATAAACCAGAAAGAAAAGAAAGAACGAATAATAGTAAAAAAAACAAAGAAGTAAAAAAGAAATAGGCAATAAACAGAAAAAGGTGAATAAAATGTAAAATAAACAGAACACGAAACAATAGCAACAAACCTTAAACGGTAACCGTCGAAAACGAAACAGTCAGAGAGGAATACATAGACAAAGAAATAATCAAACTGTTAAAAGAAAAAAATTGAAAAAATGAAGATGGAACAGAAAAACAACAATAAATGAAAAACAAAGAATTTTATGAAAATAAACAGAAAATGAATGAAAGAAGATAGAGAAGAAGAAAAATTGGAAAGAAAACAGAAATAAACAATAAATGAAGGATTAAAAAGAATCGGAAGAAGGAGGAAGAGGAGGAGGAGAAGAAAAATAAAAAGAAGAGGAAAAGAATGAAAAGGAAGCAACAAAAATGAAAAAAACAGTTTACCTTAAGGAGTAAAAAGAAACTAAGAAAAAGATGAGAAATAAGAAAAACAAGAAAAACAAAATGAAAGAAAACAAAAAAGAGAAAGGAGAGAAAGAGGAAAAGAAGAAAAAGAACATAAAAAACAGAAAGAAGAAAAACAGAAAGAAGAGAAAAATAAAAAGAAGGAAAAAAAGAGAAAGACGAAAAAGAAGGAAATCGAAAAGAAGAAAAAGAAGGAAAAGAAAAAGAATAGAAAGAAGAAAAAGAAGAGAAAAAGAAAAAGAGAAAGGAGAAAAAGAAGACAAAAAAAGAAAGAAGAAAAACAAAAAGAAGAGAAAAAAAGAAGAGAAAAAGAGAAAGACGAAGAAGAAGAAAATCAAAAAAAAGAAAAAGGAAAATAAAAGAAGAGAAAGAAGAAAAAGAAGAAAAAAGAGAAAAAGAAGAAAGACAAAAAGGAGAGAAAGAAGAAAAACAAAAAAGAACAAGAAGAAATTCAAAAAGAAGAATAAGGAAAAGAAAAAACAAAAATAAGAGAAAGGAAAAAACAAAAAGAAAAAAAAGAAGAAGATGCGTCAAAAGAGGAAAAAAGAAACAGAAAGTAGCAGAAATAAAGAAGTTTATCTAAAGAAGTAAAAAGTAACAGAAGAATAATAATTTCCGGCCAGAAATAATATACACATTTATTATTCCCATAAATGTGCCTTCATGCGCCGCTCGAGTGGGAATAGCCGTCGAAATGAAGTCGACATTTAATACGCTAAATTCACATTCAGTCAGTTAAGTGCCATACACGATAGACGCTTGGGCGATCATGTCTCGAAAGAGACATGACTGACTGAGCAGAAGATTATTTCACAGTAGGTTGCCATTGCTTTCTGTCGTAGACTGGTTGCCGACCAAGGCTATAGAACACAATCTGTCCTGTTATTTGACGCACAGCTAGATGGGGAAGAGATGTATTATATTATTAACTAGTAATTAGTGGGGCATCAGTTTATTACTTCATAACAAGATAAAAACGATCCCCCACTTTGTGCCCAGTAGAAGTTTTAACTATTATATTCATTCAGTCAGTTAAGTGCCATACGTGAAACACGCTTGGGCGATCATATCTCGAAAGGGACATGACTGACTGGGCAGAATTTATCCCGCAGTAGGTTGCCATTGCTTTCTGCGGTAGACTGGATGCCGACCAAGGCTATAGAACCCAATCTGTGCTTTTATTTAATTCATACCTGGAGGATGAAGAGACGTATTATATTATTAACTAGTAATTAGTGGGGGATCAGTTTATTACTTCATAACAATAGAAAAACGATCCCACACTTTGTGCCCAGTAGAAGTTTTAACTATTATATTCATTCAGTCAGTTAAGTGCCATACGTGAAACACGCTTGGGTGATCACGTCTCGAAAGAGACATGACTGACTGGGCAGAAGATTATCCCGCAGTAGGTTGCCATTGCTTTCTGCGGTAGACTGGTTGCCGACCAAGGCTATAGAACCCAATCTGTCCTGTCATTTAACCCATAACTGGAAGGAAGAGACGGATTAATACCTTTCCCAAGGGTATTTGCGATGTAAATGCAATGAATTCAACTGGAATTCGAACTCGGCTCTCCGATTTCTCGTTCCGAGCCGATATCCAATGCACCACAACGCACATCGATAAATTCGCATTAGGTTATTCATTAATGTTGCTATCACATAATCTTTTCAAATTTCTCGTGAGTCTCAAATTATGTATTTAATATATACATAATTTAAGGAAATCTCATGGAAGAGCGAAACTCCCTAAATAAACGTAGCAAAAAATATTATTTATTGAAATGCTTGAAATAAAAATATATCGCCCTGTTCACACTCCACCCATTCTTTTCTAATCTTCTCACTTTTTTCCCTTTTTTTTTTCAATTGGAGTAGATAGACTAAACTATCGCCCGGTTCACACTCCACCCACTCTTTCTAATCTTCTCACTTTTTTCCCTTTTTTTTTTCAATTGGAGTAGATAGACTAAACTATCGCCCGGCTCACACTCCATCCACTCTTTTCTAATCTTCTCACTTTTTTCCCTTTTTTTTTTCAATTGGAGTAGATAGACTAAACTATCGCCCGGCTCACACTCCATCCACTCTTTTCTAATCTTCTCACTTTTTTCCCTTTTTTTTTTTCAATTGGAGTAGATAGACTAAACTATCGCCCGGCTCACACTCCACCCATTCTTTTCTAATCTTCTCACTTTTTTCCCTTTTTTTTTTCAATTGGAGTAGATAGACTAAACTATCGCCCGGCTCACACTCCACCCACTCTTTTCTAATCTTCTCACTTTTTTCCCTTTTTTTTTTCAATTGGAGTAGATAGACTAAACTATCGCCCGGCTCACACTCCATCCACTCTTTTCTAATCTTCTCACTTTTTTCCCTTTTTTTTTTCAATTGGAGTAGATAGACTAAACTATCGCCCGGCTCACACTCCACCCACACTTTTCTAATCTTCTCAATTTTTTTCTCCCTTTTTTTTTTCAACTGGAGTAGATAGATCAAACCAATGCCCGGCTCACACTCCACCCACTCTTTTCTTAACTCACTTTTTCCCTTTTTTTTTCAATTGGAGTAGATAGACTAAACTATCGCCCGGCTCACACTCCACCCACCTTTCAATCTCCCCCACTTTTCCCTTTTTTTTTTCAATTGAGTAGATAGATTAAACTATCGCCCGGCTCACACTCCATCCACTCTTTCTAATCTTCACTCCTTTTCCCTTTTTTTTCAATTGGGAGTAGATAGACTAAACTATCGCCCGGCTCACACTCCATCCACTCTTTTCTAATCTCCTCACTTTTTTTCCCTTTTTTTTTCTCAACTGAGCAGATGACCAAACTATCGTTCGGTCTACACCACCCACTCTTTTCTAATCTTCTCTACTCTTTTTTTTTCCCTTTTTTTTTTCAATTGGAGTAGATAGACTAAACTATCGCCCGGCTCACACTCCACCCATTCTTTTCTAATCTTCACTTTTTTTTCCTTTTTTTTCAATTGAGTAGATAGACTAAATCTACGTCTTGCTCCACACTCCACCCATCTCCCCTTTCTAACCTTTCACTTTTTTCTTCAAATCGGAGTAGATAGACTAAACTATCGCCCGGCTCACACTCCATCCACTCTTTTCTAATCTTCTCTACTTTTTTCCCTTTTTTTTTTCAATTGGAGTAGATAGACTAAATCCATCGCCCGGCTCACACTCCACCCACTCTTTTCAACCTTCACTTTTTTCCCTTTTTTTTTCAATTGGAGTAGATAGACTAAACTATCGCCCGGCTCACACTCCATCCACTCTTTTCTAATCTTCACTTTTTTCCTTTTTTTTTTCAATTCGAGTAGATAGACTAAACTATCGCCCGGCTCACATCACCCACTCTTCTACCTTCCCACTTTTCTCTTTTTTTTTCAATTGGAGTAGATAGATCAAACTATCATTGGTTTCATACTCTATCCACTCTTTTCTAATTCTCTTCACTCTTTTCCTTTTTTTTTCAAATGGAGTAGATAGACTAAACTATCGCCCGGCCTACACTCCACCCCATTTCTTTCTCTGTCTTCACTTTTTCCCTTTTTTTTTTCAATTGGAGTAGATAGACTAAACTATCGCCCGGCTCACACTCCATCCACTCTTCTAATCTCTCCCACTTTTCTCTTTTTCAATTGAGAGATAGACTAAACTACTGCCCGGTCTACACTCCACCCATTCTTTTCTAATCTCTCTAATTTTCCCCTTTTTTTTTCAAATTGGAGTAGATAGACTAAACTATCGCCTGCTCACTCACTCCACTCTTTTCTAATCTTCTACTTTTTTCCCTTTTTTTTTTCAATTGGAGTAGATAGACTAAACTATCGCCCGGCTCACACTCCACCCACTCTTTTCTAATCTTCTACTTTTTTCCCCTTTTTTTCTCAATTGGAGTAGATAGACTAAACTATCAGTTCGGTTCGCTACCCATCCACTCTTTTCTAATCTTCTCATCACTTTTTTTTCCCTTTTTTTTTTTCAATTGAGTAGATAGACTAAACTATCGCCCGGCTCACACTCCACCCACTCTTTTCTAATCTTCTCACTTTTTCCCTTTTTTTTTCAATTGGAGTAGATAGACTAAACTATCGCCCGGCTCGCACCTATCCACTTTTTTCTAATCTTCTCTAATTTCTTTCCTTTTTTTTTTCAATTGGAGTAGATAGACTAAACTATCGCCCCGGCTCACACTCCACCCACTCTTTCTAATCTTCTCACTTTTTCCTTTTTTTTTCAAATCGGTTTTATTAGACTAAACTATCGCCCGGCCCACACTCCACCCACTCTTTTCTAATCTTCTCACTTTTCCCTTTTTTCAATTGGAGTAGATAGATCAAAATCATCGCCCGGTTTTACACTCTCCACCCATTCTTTTCTAATCTTCACTTTTTTCCTTTTTTCAATTGGAGTAGATAGATCAAACTATCGCCCGGCTCACACTCCATCCACCTTCTGAATCTTCACTTTTCCTTTTTTTTTTCAATTGAGTAGATAGACTAAACTATCGCCCGGCCTACACTCCACCCATTCTTTTCTAATCTTCACTTTTTCCTTTTTTTTTTTCAATTGGAGTAGATAGACTAAACTATCGCTCCTCGGCTCACACTCCACCCACTTTTCATCCCCCACTTTTCCTTTTCTTCCCTTCACTGGAGTAGATAGACTAAACCATCGCCCGGTTCACACTCCATCCACTTTTCAATCTTCTCACTCTTTTCCTTTTTTCAATTGGAGTAGATAGACTAAACTATCGCCCGGCTCACACTCCATCCACTCTTTCTTAATCTTCTCTACTTTTTTCCCTTTTTTTTCAATTTATAGATAGATCAAACTATCGCCTCGGCTCCACACTCCAATCCATTCTTTTCTAATCTTCTCACTTTTTTCCCTTTTTTTCAATTGGAGTAGATAGACTAAACCACGTTTGCCCACACTCCATCCACTCTTTTCTTAATCTTCACTTTTTTCCCTTTTTTTTTTTCAATTGGAGTAGATAGATCAAACTATCGCCCGGTTCACACTCCACCCATTCTTTTCAACTTCTCACCTTTTCCTTTTTTTTTCAAATCGAGCAGATAGACTAAACTATCGCCCGGCTCACACTCCATCCACTCTTTCTAATTTTTCACTTTTTTCCTTTTTTTCAATTCGAGCAGACAGACTAAACTATCGCTCGCTCACACTCCACCCACTCTTCGCAATCTTCTCACTCTTTTTTTTCCCCCTTTTTTTTTTTCAATTGGCAGGATAGACTAAACTATCGCCCGGCCCGCATCGATTCCATTCTTTCTTAATTTCCACTTTTTCCCTTTTTTTTTTCAATTGAGCAAGATGACCAAAATCATCGCCCGGCCCGCACTCCACCCACTTTTTCAATCTCTTCACTTTTCCCTTTTTTTTCAAATTCGGAGGCAGAGACTAAACTATCGCCCGGCTCACACTCCATCCACTTTTCAATCTTCTCACTCTTTTTTTTTCAATTGGAGTAGATAGACCAAACTATCGCTCGGCTCACACTCCACCCACTTTTCTAATCTTCTCACTTTTTTCCCTTTTTTTTTTCAATTGGAGTAGATAGACTAAACTATCGCCTCGCTCACACTCCATCCACCTTCTAATCTTCTCACTCTTTCCTTTTTCAATTGGCGTAGATAGACTAAACTATCGCCCGGCTCACACTCCACCCACTCTTTTCTAATCTTCTCACTTTTTTTCCCTTTTTTTTTTCAATTGGAGTAGATAGACTAAACTATCGCCCGGCTCACACTCCATCCACTCTTTTCTAATCTTCTCACTCTTTTCCCTTTTTTCTTTCAATTAGAGTAGATAGACTAAACTATCGCCCGGTTCACACTCCACCCATGTCTATCGAACAGGTAAAGAAGCTTATCTCTTGTTCTCTGTTTAGGATGTGGTTTCCGGCTTTCTCTTTTCCAATCTTCTCACTTTTTTCCTTTTTCTTTTTTCTTTTTTTTTTCAATTGGAGTAGATAGACTAAACTATCGCCCGGTTCACACTCCACCCACGTCTATTGAGCAGGTAAACAGGCTCATCTCTTGTTCTCTGTTTAGGATGTGGTTTCCGGCTTTCTCTTTTCCAATCTTTTCACTCTTACATAGCCCCCTGCGCATCAGTGGTGTTACCGCCTTGCTCGGGGTGATATGACTAAAAAAAAAAAAAATAAATAAATAAAAATCCCGAAATACTCAAAATAATACTAACGGTTAAAAGACTAATTAAAATGCAAACAAATGTAGATAGGAGAAAAAAATGGAAAGGAAAATATTTTTTTTATAATTTATGAATTTCTATGTCGCCTAAGATTATTAGTCGATATTTAGTGATTAAACAGTTATTATTATTATTTATTTATTTATTTATTATCTTCTTTCGATTTCTGCTATGGTCACACTACCTACCAAGTCTGTAGAAAGACCTAAGGCAGGTAGATTCATTTGCTTTTTTATCACCCGAAACTTCTACTCCAACAGTTTCTTTCCTCGCACTTCCCGACTGTGGAATTCTCTTCCAAACGATTGCTTCCCCGACGGCTACAATCTCCAGGAGTTTAAATGTAAGGTCAATACACACCTCCTAACACACTAACCTGCTCCCATTCTATCAAGCACTCTTCCCATCTGCCCGACCCTCATCCTCGCTATCCTTACTCATCTGTCACCTTTCTCCTGACATTCCCTATGTCTATCCACTTCTTCTCTTTACCTTCCCCTATGTAGCCCCATGCGCAATAGTGGCAGTGGAATGCCTTGCTTGGGGTGAGATGATTAAAAAAAAAAAAATCACCCATTATATTACCAGCGTTATTATTATTAAAATGTCATTTTTCATTATAATCTTCTATATTTCTACTAGGGTCGCACTACCTACCAAGTCTGCAGGAAGACCTAAGGCAGGTCGTGGTGTGCTGTTATGGCTCCATTTCATGTTTTTTATATCTTGCTAACATCCCTAGCGTTACATAGACAAAATTCTCCTCAGTGTGTGGGCTGAACTTAACAAGACAATTTTTTGTATATCTCTTAAGCTGGGGTTTCCAGGGATTCTTTCAATGTGTTGTTTTCTTCCATTTTTTTTTTTATCATTCCAAGTGCACTCACTGTCACTGGTACGATACTTCGTTTCAATTTCCACGTTTTTTCAATTTCAATTTCCAGGTCTTTATATTTTGACAGTTTTTCGAATTCCCTGGTTGCTATGTTACAATCCGCTGGACAAGCCATATCAATTAATAGGCAAGTTTTTTTCCTTCTGGGTTTTAACAATAATGTTCGGCCTATTTGCTTCAATTTTTCTGTCTGTGTAGATGGTGTAATCCCATAGAATGGTGACATCTATTTTTGTAACTGGTGCTGGGTGATGTTCATGCCAGTGTTTATTTACATATTTTCCATAGTGTTTGCACATTGTTTAGAACGGATCATTCTTGTATTAGAATCCATTCGTCTGATGTCATGTAGAGTCCAGTTCAAAATATTGAAGCTATATTGGACCACTGGGATAGCAAGGTTATTAATGGCTATAATTCTGTTCTGAGAATTCAATTCAGTTTTCAATATCAGTCGTATCCTTCTATAGTACTCTTTACGCACTATTTTTCATTTTTATGGTGAATTCTTTCACTCTCATTTACCCCTAGATACTTATAAGCTTTTTCTTGCTCTAAGTCTTTTATTGTTACAGCAGGGTCTAAGCTAATTGAGGATGTTTGCTGTAGCGATCCTCGTAAAACTGTAGCTTTAGCACATTTATTCAAATTGAATTTCATTCCAATGTCTTCGTTGAAGCATCTTACAGTTTGCAGAAGACCTTCCAGCTCATTGTCATTCTTAGCATACCAGTTTAAGTCATCCATGTAAAATAGATGGCTTATTTTCTTTTGAGCTCTTTTATAGCCACATTCTGTCATGTTAAGTTGACTGGTTAATGTTATTAATGATATGCAAAATAGTAAGAGAGACAAAGAGTCACCTTGAAATATATCTCTTTTGATGTTTATTTCAACAAACTTATAGGTTCTATTTATATGATTGAGGTAAAGTGTTGTTTTCCATATTGACATGCATTGTTTGATGAAATTGATGATGACGGGTGATACCTTGTACATATTGAAAGTCTTTAAGATCCAGGAATGTGGCACACTATCGATTGCCTTACGATAATCTATCCAGGCAGTACTAAGACATTTCTTTGTATTGAAGCAGTTTTCCAAGATCATCCTATTAATAAGTAATTGGTCTTTACATCCGTAACAGCCACGTTTGCACCCTCTTTGTTCAAGCGGTTGTACGCCATTTCCTTCTATTATTATTATTATTATTATTATTATTATTATTATTATTATTTCTTTTAACAACTGTTACAGAAGGATGCTGCGGATATCATGGCTCGAGCACGTGAGCAATGATGAGGTTTTGGAAAAGATGGAAAGGAAAAAAAATTGATACTGATCATCAGGAAAAGACAGCTGTAGTTCCTGGGACATTCAATGAGGAAAGAGGGCTTGGAGAATCTGATACTAACATGTCAGATAGAGGGAAAGAGAGACAGGCGAAATCAGCGTGTAACATACTTGACAGGCCTGAGCAGACTTTGGGTAGTGCAACAGGAGTAAGAAGACGTGGAAGGCCCTGATCGTCTACGTCCTGATAGGACACGGCACATAGAAGAAGTTTACACATTATCATCCCGTTCCCAACCAGAAGCGTAAAGTCAGAAATGGCTTCATTTTTCACTTATCAGTTTTGTGAAAAAAAATAAAAAATAAAAAAAGTCAAAACAGTCTAACATCAGACACATTTAGCCTCGAGGAACCACTTCTTAATGTTTGTGTTGTACTTATTCTATCAGGACCTCTTCCAATCAATCCGAGGGCTCCAACTACAACTGGAATTATTAATGTTTTCATGTGCCACATTTTTTGTATCACTTTAAGGTGTGTGCTACCAGGAATTCCTTGAATGAGTCTATCGGACCCTCTTCCAATCAATCCGAGGGCTCCAACTACAACTGGAATTATTAATGTTTTCATGTGCTACATTTTTGTATCTCTTTAAGGCATGGGCTACCAGGAATTCCTTGAATGAGTCTATCGGAACCTCTTCCAATCAATCCGAGGGCTCCAACTACAACTGGAATTATTAATGTTTTCATGTGCCACATTTTTTGTATCACTTTAAGGTGTGTGCTACCATGAATTCCTTCAATGAGTCTATCGGAACCTCTTCCAATCAATCCGAGGGCTCCAACTACAACTGGAATTATTAATGTTTTCATGTGCTACATTTTTGTATCTCTTTAAGGCATGGGCTACCAGGAATTCCTTGAATGAGTCTATCGGAACCTCTTCCAATCAATCCGAGGGCTCCAACTACAACTGGAATTATTAATGTTTTCATGTGCTACATTTTTTGTATCTCTTTAAGGCGTGTACTACCAAGAATTCCTTGAATGGGTCTATCGGAACCTCTTCCAATCAATCCGAGGGCTCCAACTACAACTGGAATTATTAATGTTTTCATGTGCTACATTTTTTGTATCTCTTTAAGGCGTGTACTACCAAGAATTCCTTGAATGAGTCTATCGGAACCTCTTCCAATCAATCCGAGGGCTCCAACTACAACTGGAATTATTAATGTTTTCATGTGCTACATTTTTTGTATCTCTTTAAGGCGTGTACTACCAAGAATTCCTTGAATGGGTCTATCGGAACCTCTTCCAATCAATCCGAGGGCTCCCACTACAACTGGAATTATTCCTCATATGCCACAATGTTTGAGGCTTTTATCATTACTGTTGCATTTATTTCAAAATAGCGTATTTGATACAATTTTTTTAACAGCAAAACAATTTCACTACTATGGCGCCTTCCACACAGTATGGAAATTTTATCTTCAACTCTTATTTCCACAGATTTTTACCATAGATGGCCTCTTCGACTTAGCCTAACTATATAATATCATTTCAGTCTGTTTAGTGCCATACGTAATACACGCTTTGGGCGATCATGTCTCGAAAGAGACATGACTGACTGGGCAGAAGATTATCCCGTAGTAGGCTGCCATTGCTTTCTGCGGTAGACTGGTTGCCAGCCAAGGCTTTAGAACCCAATCTGTCCTGTTATTTGAGTCATATTTAGAGGGGGAAAGATGCATTATATTATTAATTAGTGGGGGATCAGTTTATTACTTCATAACAATATAAAACTGGTCCCCCATTTTAAACACAGTAGAAGCCTTAATCATGTTTCCAACTATTATATTCAGTCAGTTAAGTGCCATACGTGATACACGCTTTTGGGCGATTATGTCTCGAAAGAGACATGACTGATGGGCAGGAGATTATCCCGCAGTTTGCTGCCATTGCTTTCTGCGGTAGACTGGTTGCCAGCCAAGGCTATAGAACCCAGTCTGTCATAATTATTTAACCAATAACTCGGGAGAAGAAACGGATTAATACCGTTTCCAAGGGTATTTGAGCGTAAGTGAATGCAAGGAATTCAACTGGAATTCGAACTCGGCTCCCAGTTGAATTCCTTGCATGGAAGGATAATATTATTTACTCAAACGAAATTATTATTATTAATATTAACTTTAGTTTCTGTTATATGCTCATTTTCTTCCGGGTTCCAACCAAAGACATAGGGAAATCTTTACATTTTACACTGAGCATTTGTGTAAAAGTAAAAGAGAAAAAAATAACAGCAAACACCTACACAATCTGCACAGTTAAAGCCTTCGTAGGCTGTAATCTGTCCTTGTGGGAACGATGTGTTGCATTTCTTTTAAGGCGTAGGCGTTCAGGAATTCGTTCAATGAGTTTGTCAGTGCCTTTTCCAATTAAACCCTAGGCACCAATCACAGATGGAATTATTGATGGAATTATGGTGTCTTTATGAGTCATATTTTTTTAGATATCCACTTTAAGATCATTGCGTTTTGTTTATGTTTTTAAAGAATTTGAAAGATATATTACAGTTTTGCAGGAACTGTCAGATCAACATGAAAGCACATTCTATTCTTTTAAAGTGCAGCAGCCACGTTTACTTTGTCGGCATTGGCAGATTTTATCACATTTCTTCATCTTTCATCTTTCTGTATCGACAAAAACTTTCTAAGGATTCTGCGTACCCTGTCGGCTGGGGTTTCAAAATTGGCTGACCGCACCTCTTCAGTCGGGTAGCACCTCCCCACAATGTGGTGTCCTGGGTATGATGATAAACCACATCCAGCAGCAAGGCTTCTAACTGGGAAGTTTTAAGGAGCATGGAACAAACTCTTAATTGCTGTTGTTCTCAGGTCTACTCTGATCCGGTGTGGTAGCACCTGTTAGGGTCCAAGCAATGGTCAAATAGTTAACCTACAAATTGGAGTCAAAACATTATTAAAGTATAAAAACAGATTTTTATAATGAAAATTACAGCAATACTTCTTTTGGAGAAGAAAATAATACCAGCAGGACATTTTTGAAGAAAAACTTGTTATCAGCAATCTATTTATAAAGAAAAAATATTACCGACAATATATTTTTAAAGAAAATAAATTTAACAGCAATATATTTTTGAAGAAAGAATATATATGCCAGAGAGACGGGTTAATAACTCTGCCAAGTGTATTTGTGTGTAAGTGAATGAAAGGAATTCGAACTCGGCTCCCCGATCTATCGTTCCGATCCGATCCGATATCCACTGCGCCACAACGCACATTCGCATGAAACTCTGCTAAAATACTTGTTGGCATTAAATAACCTATTGGGGTTGATAAGCCGTAAAACAAAATGTGCAAAACAATCAAGAATCTGTCCCATGAATTACTTGTTTCTAAAACATCACAGTCAGCATTATTCACTTCTTTATGTGCCATATCTTTTCAGTAAGTAAACGATCATGGCTCTCCATTACACCTTATCCCTTGAAGCACTTAATAAAGTTTGTCTTTCTGTTATTTCTACCTGTTCCGTCATGCATTTACTTAAGCTTACTAAGTAGGTTATGTTTTGTTTTCCACTGTCTCTCTTTCCCTCTATCCCGTAAGTATCAGATTTTCCAAGCCTTCCTTCCTCAGAAACCTCAACTGTCTTCTCCTGGTGGTAAGTATTAGTTCTCTTTTTGTTCGCATTTTCTACAAACTTTCGTCGTTACTCACATGTTTGGACCACAGAAACCTCAGCATCCTTCCCTAAAACCACATTTCTCTTGCTTTAAATCTCCTCTTCATCGTTGAGGAGATAGTCCAGAATTCACTACCATATAGGAGGACTGATTAATAGCATTTTTTTTGTTTCTAGAGAAATTTTTCTATTTCTCAGTACTATTCTAGCTTTTGAAAGCTTCCTTGGCTATTCCAATACGTTATTAATTTCGGCCGTTGCGGTTTTCATGCCTTCTTCAACTTCTTATCGATCAAGAAATTTTGAACTGAACTCTTCAGCAAATCGACAGAGGTAGATTGTCTCGGTACGCCGTCTATATCTAGAGGAGATATCTCGTGTTGTTCTTATTTAGTACTGCTCAGTTATTGCTGTTTCCACTGAGCCCGTAATCGTCGTCGTCTTGCGACCTTGGCCGAGATAGAACTCACTACACCCCTCCAGTGAGCATTTGGAACCCTGTCGCAGTTTGCAACGAAATTCATAATCTTGTCAAATAGCTGAATGCTTGATGCTTCGCCAGGGCTACCAAGGGTGTTTTTATTGTGACACCAACACTAGATGTGTTGTCTCCAGACCCCATTCTGTTTTTTAACCAATAACTGGAGGGAAGTGACGGATTAATACTTTTCCCAAGGGTAATAGTGATGAAGTGAATGCAGGGTACTCGACTGGAATTCGAACTCGGCTCACCGATTTCTCTTTCCAAGCCGATATTCACTGCACCACAAGGCACATCCGTCACTGAACGCTTACAGCGACTGGTATTCCCAAGTAGTCACCCATCTAAGTACTGACCAGGCTCAACGTTGCTTAACTTCGGTGATCGAACGAGAACCGGTGTATTCAACGTGATATGCCGTAAGAGTCCGTAAATTCCAGCCTAGTTTAATTCAGTTTTTCGCTGTCATGAAATCCACGAACTCCTGCTTTAATCCGTTACCAGCTCGATTAAAGCGGAGAGAAGTGATCCAATAAGCTATATCAAGAATATCATGGACATGACATATGAGAAACTAGAAAATCTTCAGGAAAACAGGAAAGCAGCCTTGGAAAATTAAACACTCGCAGAACACACTTAAAGTAGGACTGGTTGACTTTCTTTATCTACAAATCAACCTCTATGGGTGATTTAATGCCAAAAATGTAAATTATATTTCAGTTTTAAAGATAATGATTTATTAATACAATTTTTACTTACTAACCATTTTCTTCTTCTATGTGCCGTGTCCCTTCAGGACGTAGGTGATCATGGCTCTCCACATCTCGCTATCCATTATAGCTCTTTCTCTTTTATATCCCTCCCAAACCCTGCTCTGCAATCCATTTGCTTAAGCCCATAAATCTAGAATATAAGTGTATAGAAACTAGCATGGCCAGAAAATGAGGGATCAGTTTATATATTGATTATAATACAGAATTGATCCTCCACTTTGTATTTTGCTGGAACATTAATAATTTATTCTTCTATGTCTAGGGAGGCTCCTTCTATGTGCCATGTCTCTTCAGGACATAGGTGATCATGGACCTCCACATCTCCCTTTTCCTTGTAGCTCTTAACACCCTTTCTCATGTTACCTCTCAAATCCTGCTCTGCCTTCCATTTGCTCAATGCCATAAATGTAGAATATAAATTTATAGAAATTAACTTGGCTACAAAATGAGAGATCAGTTTATATACTGATTTTCACTCGTGTCGTGTTGGAGTTCTGTTTTGTTTGAAACATTCTTAAAGTAAGCCTTTTTTCTTTTTTTTTCTGCCTAATTTTAAATTTTAAGCTTTTCATGTTTAATTGGTTTTCTTTAATTTAATTCTTGATTTTAGCAGATATCTCTTGACTGGAGTTTTACTAAGTTAAAACTTAGTAATCCACCGCATTGTTTTGTTTTTATATTATTTTTTTTTGTCTTTTTGTTCCCTGTTTAGGATGTGGTTTCCGGCTTTCTCTTTTCCAATCTTCTCACTTTGTTTTTTTTTTTCAATTGGAGTAGATAGATCAATCTATCGCCTGGTTCACACTCCACTCGTGTCTATTGAACAGGTTAAGAGGCTCATCCCTTATTCCCTGTTTAGGATGTGGTTTCCGGCTTTCTCTTTTCCAATCTTCTCACTTTGTTTTTTTTTTTTATTGGAGTAGATAGATCTATCTATCGCCCGGTTCACACTCCACCCATGTCTATTGAACAGGTTAATAGGCTCACCCCTTCTTCCCTGTTTAGGATGTGGTTTCCGGCTTTCTCTTTTCCAATCTTCTCACTTTGTTTTTTTGTTTGTTTTTCTTTCAATTGGAGTAGATAGATCTATCTATCGCCCGGTTCACACTCCACCCACGTCTATTGAACAGGTTAAGAGGCTCATCCCTTGTTCCCTGTTTAGGATATGGTTTCTGGCTTTCTCTTTTCCGATCTTTTCACTATTACGTAGCCTCCTGCACATCAGTGGCGTTACCGCCTTGCTCGGGGTGATACGATTAAAAATAATAATAATAATAATAATAATATAAAATTAATCCCCCACTTTATAATTTCTTCTCAAATTGTGATTAGGTATAAATCCACCTTCTATCAATACTGATTAGCTACACAGACTTGTCTTTGAGAATTTTTTTCTCCTTCAGGACTTATCCAATGATGGCTCTCTACATCTTCCTAACCCTTGTAGCTCTTAACACCCTTTTACTTGTTACTCCTTCCAAACTCTGTTTTATCATTCATTTGCTCAAGCCCATGAATCTAGAATGTATAGAAACTAATATGGTCACAAAGTGAGGGATCATTTTATATATTGATGATAATAAAGAATTGACCCCCCACTTTATATTCACATTATGATTTCTTATTTGTTTATCAAATGCTAATTAGCTACGCATCCACCTCTTAAAACTGGTTAGTTATTTATAACTCTTCTATGTGCCGTGTCCCTTCAGGACGTAGCCGATCATGGCCCTTCCTAAATCTTTATCCCTTGTAACTCTTAACAACCCTTTTCCTCTTATTCCGTTGAAACCCCGCTGCGCCATCCATCTACTCAAGTCCATCAAGAATGTCACGCGTTATTTTCCCTTCTCTCTCCTTCCCTGTATACGTGCCGTGAGCATAAGATTTTCCAAGCCCTCTTTCCTCACTACATGTCCCAGATACTACAGCTGTCGTTTCCTGATGTTGAGTATCAATTTGTTTTCGCATCCATCCTCTCCAAGGCTTCATCGCTGCTCACGTGTTTCTATCCATGGTATCCTCAGTATCCTTCTGTAGAAACACATTTCGGCTGCTTCAAGTTTTCTCTTCATCTTTGATGAGATTGTCCAGCATTCGCTGTCATATTAAAGGACAGACATCACCTAACAGTCCAATACTGTCTTCTAGAGGTAGGTTCATGCCTCTCCTAGAGGATATTTTCGCGTAAAGGAATTTTACTAACTGAACGGGGATTTGAACCCGGCTCTCCGATTGGTAATTCCTAGCTATTATCCATTACACCTTCTCCACATCCAACACAGTACTTGGCCTGCCCGAATGGTCAACGCATTTTGGTACTGACCAGGTCCGGCGTTGTTTAACTTCAACGATCATACGGGAACCGGTATTTAAATGTGATGTGTCCGTCAGTCAGTCAGTTAAAGTGCCATACGTAATACACGCTTCAGCGATCATGTCTCGAAAGAGCAGAAGATTATCCCGCAGTAGGTTGCCATTGCTTTCTGCGGTAGACTGGTTGCCAGCCAAGGCTATATATGTCCTGTTATTTGACTCAAAGCTAGAGGGGGAAGAGAAGTATTATATTATTAGGTAGTAATTAGTGGGGGATGAGTTTCTTACTTCATAAGAATATAAAACTGATCCCCCAGTTTATCCCCAGTAGGTGCCTTAATCATGTTTTCAACTATTATATTCTGTCAGTCAGTTAAGTGCCATACGTGATACACGCTTTGGACGATCGTGTCTCGAAAGAGACATGACTGACTGAGCAGAAGATTATCCCGCAGTAAGTTGCCATTGCTTTCGGCGGTAGACTGGTTGCCAGCCAAGGCTATAGAACCCAATGCGTCCTGTTATTTGACCCATAGCTGGAGGGAAGAGACGGATTAATACCTTTCCGAAGGGTTTTTGCGCGTATATGATTGCAGCGAATTCAACTGGAATTCGAACTCGGCTCTCCGATTTCTCGTTCCGAGTCGATATCCACTGGACCACAACGCACATCCTGTGTCCGTAAGCCATAAAAAAGGGAAAATTTGGTTACTATCGTTACTACAACAACATTGTTGTCTGCAAGAAAAAGATAATCACTATTATTTTATACAAAGTGTTTAAATATATTTAAAAAAAAAAAAAAACGGAGCCAGACTGGAATTTCAAACAGAAATATGGCGTTACATTAAGATCTAATGAAGGCCTCTTTTCTTTCGCGGGATGATTTTCTTTTGTTGTCGTTTGTGAACTCACGCTCTTTTCATCTTTCAATATAAATCCGTAAACAACTTTATTTTCCTCCTTCCTCTCATTATTTCTGCAACAAAATTCTTTTTGTAGTCGCCTTCATTTATCGTCTGCTCGCATTCATTTCTTCGTTTCTACCTGATGTTAAGAGGCCCTCCATAATTCATAGCCCTTTCTCGCAATGGACATTAATAATGACCGATGGATCGTTGCTGATTTAGATTAACGGCTGAAACTATCCAGCAGACTCTTGGCGGCATCGGTTGCTGCCAACTCGTGACAATGTTCTTAAATTACGATGAGTCTTTAATGAACTGTAGGGCCCGCATTTTAACCGCATGGCGAATGTATAATTAGCTCTATCGAACGAGAAAAAGAGATACGGGCACACTGATCTTTTAGCGCGGAATATTCTTAAAAGCCAAGTCAAATGGTTTGAAGAAAATCCTTTGATAATTATTAAATATTTTGACTGAATTCACTTGGATCAATCGGAATTTGATACCAAAGAAATATTTGTTAGAATAAACCGCTTTAATGTTAAAAAATATGATGTTTACAGTGAATTTGTTCCTTCTGAACAGCATGGAAAATATTGCAGCCAGAATGAAAGAGAATAAGACATGAATGAGGAGAAAAGACATTAAAAGAAGGTGAGCTCAGTTAAGCAGAAGATTGGGATTAAAGTTGAGTTTAACTGTTTGAAGATTGCAGTTGGCAGGGGCAGTAAGAACCGGAAGAGGTGAGAAATGCGAGAAAAGAAACTATTAGAATAGAACTTACGGTTTTATTGTAATGAACAAAACAAGATCTAGATTTAAAGTTCAAATGCTAAGCATTGACACATTGATTTAGTTAGAAATTAAAAAGACTCGAATTTACAAATTTTGCTTAGCACCCAGGCAAAAGCGAATCGAAAAAAAACTCGTGAAATTTCGCACCTTGATGCGAAAATAAATACATAAATTATATATATATATAAATCCAGTTACAGAGGAAACAAGGTTTTACGATTCTGAGTTCTCTAGCATTTATATATATATATATATATATATATATATATATATATATATATATATATATATATATATATATATATATATATATATATATATATTTCATTTGCAAACATGTTATAAGGCGATTTGCAATAACTGATTTTTACCTTTTTTTTTTAAGAACGCTCACGTAACAGGGATTTCTTTTTAAGTGAAAGTTCTAAAAAGAAACGGTAAAATCAGTTATTGCAAATCACTTGAAGACGCCACATGGTGGAAACTTAGGTCGTTTGCAAATTAAAAATATTCAAAAGTTCTATAATATAATTGTATTGAACACTTTTTAAAACAACTGTGTACTGGTCTAATTTAATTATTAAAAAAAACTAAGTATTTAAATATATATATATATATATATATATATATATATATATATTTAAAAAAAGGATTAATTCAAAGATGTTGAATGGCCATTTCGATATGAAGATCCCCACGGGGGACAACACATCAGCAACAGAAAAATCCTTTCAGAAACTGGAGAAAAATTAGTCTACTTTTCCTTTTTAAATAGATTGCAAAGAAATTAAAAAATAAAAATTAAAAAATAAAGGGAAAATAAAATAAAAAGAAAAATAAAGGGAAAGAAAAAGAAAAAGAAAACGAAAAAGAAAAAGAAAAAGATAGAATAAAATCAAATAAATAAGAAAAGAAAAAATTGACATCGTCTGGGTTCGCAAAAAAAAGGGAGAATGTAACTAAAAATTAACAGACAGCCGTGTTAAATCGACGTAAGTTTAAGCAACACGGAAAAAAGGTGGTAAGAGAGATAAAAGAAGGAAGGGAGGGAAAAAGAAAGAAACTAAAGAAAAATTTTTTAAATATTACAGACGCTGGACAAATTCAAAAACCTAATTTCCCCAAAACGTTGAAGTATTAGAAAAAGGCCTTTACTTAAAAAGGCATAATTATTAATAAAAGGGAATAAAAAGATATAGGATTTAAAATAAAATTATTTTTAAAAAAATTAGGTCATTTGAAATTAAACTAAATAAAGACAACACTAGGTAAAAAAAAAAAATTAATTACAATTATACATACCTATAGAAGTACACACATACATACATGTATATACACACACAATTCTACGAATAAGAATACATATATACATACACATACACACACTTCATTCAATTTATTACACACTTATATACATATACATGTGCATACACACATATATATGTGTGTACACACCTATATACAAAAAATTCATATACACACAATATACATGTGTACACATACATGCACACATATACACACACACACACACATCCACATATATATATATATATATACATATTCCATATGCACTCACACACATACATATAAAAATATAAAAAATTAAGGAATAGCTAAAAATTTATTTCCAAAATTACATATAGCCCACATACATAAATACATATATACATATATATACATATATATACAAATATGCACATCCACACACAAACATACACATATACATAAAAAAAAATTAAATTAAATTAAATTAAATTAAAATTAAAAAATTTCAAAAATTATAGAAAAATTTAGAATTTAAAAATTAAAAATTAGAAGTTAAATTTTAAAATCCGCCCTATGGCGGCACTTGTTTATAAATTCCCACTCCTAAGGTTCAAAAGTAAGTCCTGATGAGGATACTTCAAAATCAAAATCTTCTCCAATAAACACAGACGACACCTATCACGAAAACTTTTAGGAGTACAAGCTGAGCCTATTAATTTCCAGCTGATTATAGGGTCCTGCCCTTCTTCCTTCATTTCCCAGAACCTACGTGATAGTGCCGTCTGGAATCTCTGTTTAGAGTTCGAAAACGAGTACTTGTGAATTATAAAGCCTCTGTTTGAAAGAGCCCGCGGACATGCCAATATAGGTCCGGTAATTGTCCTTGTTATTAGATGGAGAAATGCGGGCTTCATAAATTACATGGGTGGATTTACATTTGCCTTGCACCGGGCAGGCATCCACAGAATAACAATTGCATTTATCGACAATTCCGGATTTAGCTTTAGTATTATTTAGGTTCATTAAAATTTGTTTATTGTGGGAATTAATTATATTATCTATATTTGAGGTGCAAGAATAACTAATTTTTAGGGTGAACCTATTAAAAATTTTATTTAAGGGATTGTTATATTATTAAAATGTTTATCGATTAATCTGAGAAAATACTTACCAATATTTATATTAGTTAGCTTACAATAAGGAGGGTTAAACCAAATTATCTTCCTTTTTCTACATTTTCGGGTGTTTTTAGTTTTTGATGATTCTGGGTTTATAGCAGGCTTATCATACTTTAACTTATTAACAAAACCGCTTTTCTGAAGGGCCTTATCGTAAATTTCTTTGCTTGCGTTGAAAATTTTTATATTGGAAGATAATTGGTTAACCCTATTATTTACTATCTTGGGTATTTGTCTTATAATATTCTTGGGGTGGTTGGATAAACTATTTATATAGGTGGGAGAACTATTTTCTTTGAGAAAGGGTTGGTAGGAACCATCATTTAAGTTAAGGGTGATATCTAGATAGTTTACAATTTTGAGATTGGAAGTAACCTCAACCTTAAAACCAAGAAAATTTAGGGCTCTGATAATTTTCTTATGTATTCTGTTAGTGTAAGGCCCATTGGAATTGGGAATACATATCAGTCCATCATCCCGATATAGGCCTATTAGTTTAGGGTCTAAAAATCTACCTAAAATATCTAAAATATAAATGCCTATTAAATCTGCTACCTGGGCAGAGTCATAGGCTCCCATAGGAACATCAAAACTATCTTCAGGCACTTTAGTCCAAGTAGAACTATCAAAGGTGAGAATAGATTTTCTAGCTCCCAGTATAATTCTATAGTCACTATCCGAAATATTAACATAACCCTAGCAAAGTCTAAACAATCCACAAGAAGTTTTTTTTGATATAGAGGAATAGAAATCCACAATATCAAATTTAAGGAAAGTGGATTTAGATTTGTCATTGATATTATCAAACCATTTTATGGTATCTAAGGAACTCTTAAGTATTTTCTCAGATTAATCGATAAACATTTTAATAATATAACAATCCCTTAAATAAAATTTTTAATAGGTTCACCCTAAAAATTAGTTATTCTTGCACCTCAAATATAGATAATATAATTAATTCCCACAATAAACAAATTTTAATGAACCTAAATAATACTAAAGCTAAATCCGGGAATTGTCGATAAATGCAATTGTTATTCTGTGGATGCCTGCCCGGTGCAAGGCAAATGTAAATCCACCCATGTAATTTATGAAGCCCGCATTTCTCCATCTAATAACAAGGACAATTACCGGACCTATATTGGCATGTCCGCGGGCTCTTTCAAACAGAGGCTTTATAATCACAAGTACTCGTTTTCGAACTCTAAACAGAGATTCCAGACAGCACTATCACGTAGGTTCTGGGAAATGAAGGAGGAAGGGCAGGACCCTATAATCAGCTGGAAATTAATAGGCTCAGCTTGTATTCCTAAAAGTTTTCGTGATAGGTGTCGTCTGTGTTTATTGGAGAAGGTTCTGATTTTGAAGTATCCTCATCAGGACTTACTTTTGAACCTTAGGAGGGAATTTATAAACAAGTGCCGCCATAGGGCGGATTTTAAAATTTAACTTCTAATTTTTAATTTTTAAATTCTAAATTTTTCTATAATTTTTTTAATTTTTTAATTTTAATTTTAATTTAATTTAATTTTATTTTTATTTTATTTTTTTTTATGTATATGTGTATGTTTGTGTGTGGATGTGCATATTTGTATATATATGTATATGTATGTATATATGTATTTATGTATGTGGGCTATATGTAATTTTGGAAATAAATTTTTAGCTATACATTAATTTTTATATTGTTATATGTATGTGTGTGAGTGCATATGGAATATGTATATATATATATATATATGTGTGTGTGTGTGTGTGTGTGTGCATATGTGTGCATGTATGTGTACACATGTATATTGTGTGTATATGAATTTTTTGTATATAGGTGTGTACACACATATATATGTGTGTATGCGCATGTATATGCATATAAGTGTGTAATAAATTGAATGTATGTGTGTATGTGTATGTATATATGTATTCTTATTCGTAGAATTGTGTGTGTATATACATGTATGTATGTGTGTACTTCTATAGGTATGTATAATTGTAATTAATTTTTTTTTTTTTTTACCTAGTGTTGTCTTTATTTAGTTTAATTTCAAATGACCTAATTTTTTTAAAAATAATTTTATTTTAAATCCTATATCTTTTTATTCCCTTTTATTAATAATTATGCCTTTTTAAGTAAAGGCCTTTTTCTAATACTTCAACGTTTTGGGGAAATTAGGTTTTTGAATTTGTCCAGCGTCTGTAATATTTAAAAAAAATTTTCTTTAGTTTCATTCTTTTTCCCTCCCTTTCCTTCTTTTATCTCTCTTACCACCTTTTTTCCGTGTTGCTTAAACTTACGTCGATTTAACACGGCTGTCTGTTAATTTTTAGTTACATTCTCCCTTTTTTTTGCGAACCCAGACGATGTCAATTTTTTCTTTTCTTATTTATTTGATTTTATTCTATCTTTTTCTTTTTCTTTTTCGTTTTCTTTTTCTTTTTCTTTTCCTTTATTTTTCTTTTTATTTTATTTTCTTTTATTTTTTAATTATTTTTTAATTTCTTTGCAATCTATTTAATAAGGAAAAGTAGACTAATTTTTCTCCAGTTTCTGAAAGGATTTTTCTGTTGCTGAGGTGATGTGTTGTCCCCCGTGGGGATCTTCATATCGAAATGGCCATTCAGCATCTTTGAATTAATCCTTTTTTTAAATATATATATTTGCTCTGTAATATTTTATTACATGGAGCTCTCTTCCTGTATCATTTTTTAATATTAAAATAAATTTTTTAATATTAATTAGGATCGGGTTTTTTTGAATTTACCTTCCTGCTTTTTTCCCTTGGATTGAAGTATCTGAATTAATATATATATATATATATATATATATATATATATATATATATAGAGAGAGAGAGAGAGAGTTAGAGAGAGAGAGAAAGAGAGAGAGAAAGAGAGAGAGAGAGAGAGGTTACAGTGATTCCAGCAAGAGAAAAGTGTATATTTTAAGAGACGCCGCAAATATTTTTTTTACAAAGTGGATATTTTTTTGTAAAATATATTGTATTTTATTTTTTATTTTATACATTGTATTTTAAATAAAATACAATGTATCAAAGTTAAATACACTATATTTTAGAAAAAAATCTACTTTGTCAGCAAAAACATTTTTTACTATTCAGAAATGAATTTAACTCTGGCATGTGTATACACCGCATCTCTCTCTCTCTCTCTCTCTCTCTCTCTCTCTCTCTCTCCATGCGCCTATGGCTGGAAGCAAGTGGATTTCCATCCACACTGATGAGCTGCGATACTGCAAAATAGGGTTGTATGTTGATGAATATTATATATTATTGAATTACAGTGATGCTTATTTTAAAAGTTTACTGATGGGAGGCATTTTTGGCGATAAAGTTTTTTTTCATAAAGTTTTGAGCTTGAGTTTGAGTTTTGTTTAACGGCATATCAACACCTCTATGGGTTATTTAATGCCAAAATTGTGGGGGGTTTTAAGGTAATTTTTAATGTTAGGTTATAGCAAGAAGGTTGATTTAGTCAGATTTTGATTAATGTTTTTCTTTTAGAAACTGAAAATGTCTTCTACTTTTGTTTTCAAAAATGTTTGGTGGCAATAATTATTTTATTAAAAATATTTGTGACACTATCTCCCGCTGGTATATTTTCTTTTGTTTGGTTTAATGCAACCGGAGAGAGGGGAATTAATATTAGAGGTATTATTAGTTGTGCTTTATTGTAATTCGCGATATGAGATAAGGTAAAAAAGAAACAAACTATTTTAATACTATCATGTACTTGTAAAATCCGGGGAATAGATAAATTAGCTGACAATTTGAAAAGGAGAGAAAGAAATATAGTTTTCTTTCTTTTTCATATACGATACACATTATCTTGGGCTAGGTGAAAATTTGACAAAATGGTCGCAATCATAGCAACATGTCTGGATTTAATTGATGAGGTCAGGTAGGATCAAATCCCCAATAGTTGTTCCTGAGAACAGAAATTGTGAGAATTGAAGAATCTAAAAATAATGTAATCGAAAGAAGGAAGACAGAAAGATGTTATGTCATGTGAGCTGTTGATATTTCATTCGTCGAGCCATGGCTCCCCACAAATCGTGCAGTTGTTGGCTGGAGAATAGTTTTGTGAGTTGAAATGTAACGACCGTGGAAAAGGGTTCCCAACTAGGGCAGCCATGACCAATGGATGGTCGCCTATCACTTATGACTAAAGAGTTAATGTCGAATGAAGCCTGTCGCCGATCAACTTAAAGAGTTAATGTTGAATAATGCCTTCGATAGGAAACCCGAAAGAACGTTATTGCTTTTTTTAAATCATGAGAGAATTGAAATTTCTTATTTCCTCGTTCCCTCTACTTCGGTAAACTCCGTTAAACTCCGTTAAACTCCGATAAGGACTTTGTTATTTTAAAAGTTGCATAGAGAATTGATAGCCCTGATTATAGACAATATGTGAAAAGACTTTAATGAAAATTTAATGAATACGTGAAAGGACTTTAGTGAAAATTTGAAGAGCTCTGTTTACTTTAACGAAACTTAGAAAAGACATTTTTATTTGAGGATTGAAAGCTCTGATATTTTTAAACTCTCTCTCTCTCTCTCTCTCTCTCCGTTCTAAACTGACATTCCCACAACTGTATTATCATTCTAACAACTGTATTATCTGCTCCTGTGACTAATAATTATTTTTTTATAAAGACATTCTTCGTAACTCTTCAGGCGTGTTCGACCTTATTAATTTATTTAATTTTTTTTTTTTTTTTTTTTTGATGCTGTGTTTATTTTTAACCACAAGTGTACACAAGTGGTCCGGTTGTTGGCAGTAGACATCTTGAAGACCAGCTTTTGTAACGAGATCATCACAACCAGCAACAGCGTCGACATAACTGGTACCGTTTCGATATCATCGCAGCGGGATCCGTTACCGAACCAGCGAGCGACCGAACCAACCGGGTGAACAGTCATTTCATTTTTTCGTATTTCAGTCGCTAATCGGTGGTCCACGGACGACTAGCGGTCCACGGACCACTAGCGGTCCACGGACCACTAACGGTCCGTGCAAAATGTTCGACGGTCCACTGAAAAATTGGAACATTTTTTTCAATTTTTATTAAGCAAGAGCATAGTTGTGTGAAAAAACATTTTCCTATATCACAGCAATTAAAAGCTGGTACCAGTCTTGGCTTGAATAAAAAACACCTCTCCGTCTCGCATTGACGTCATTGGAGCCAAAAATCAACAAACGAATTTCAAACAAACAGAAAAAAAATATCACACTAAATATATAATACTTGAAAAAACTTCAAAATTTCAATTTGTTTTATTTAAATCATTATAATATAGTTTTGTGATGTTTAATAGGTGTATTTAATATTATTAAAATAAATATTTCCAGCCGAATTCGTTGCATTCACTTACGCGCAAATACCCTTAGGAAAGGTATTAATCCGTCTCTTCCTTCCAGTTATGAGTTAAATAACAGGACAGATTGGGTTCTATAGCCTTGGTCGGCAACCAGTCTACCGCAGAAAGCAATGGCAACCTACTGCGGGATAATCTTCTGCCCAGTCAGTCATGTCTCTTTCGAGACATGATCACCCAAGCGTGTATCATGTATGGCACTTAACTGACTGATATGATTTTACCATCCTTCAAAAAACGCCAAAAAATTTTTTTAGCCTTATACTTCACTAATACAGACATATTTATCCACTTCCAACTCCTCTCTGTTCTTCGCCCATCCTCTTCTACTCCCTTCCATCCAATATACATTTCCTTACTTCTTTCTCTTTGTTCAACCCAAAGGCCTGGTCATAAAAGTCTGTAAAGGACCATACCTTATCATCTACCGTTAAACCTGTCTCTAAAATTTTCAAGATGTCCATTAACCATCTCTCTCCTTCTCCCCATTTCAATCTTTTTGTTCAAATTCTAATTCACAACTATCAGTTCTGATTTCTCATTTTCTCTACCCCACTTACCTCTCACACAAAATTACGAATATAAGGAAAATAATTTTCCATCTCCATTCACATTACCTGATGAGACATTGTCCTTTCCATGTCGAAACAAAATGTACACTTTGTAGTAGGTTATAATTTGTACGTATTCTAAACTATAATTTATAATAAATATTCATAGTCTATTTTATATTGAGCACTGTTTTAAATTCATGTTTTGAACGTTGTTAATATTTTTTCGTTCATATTCACTTGGATATATATATATATATATATATATATATATATATATATATATGTGTGTGTGTGTGTGTGTGTGTGTGTTTACCCTAAACTGGAAGAGGGTAAAATTGTAGCTGCTGAGGAAGCGTCCACTTGAAAGTCTATCCTGACCTGGAAATTTTGAAATCTTGTCCCGAAATATGCATCTTCTCAATCAGGAAAAATATCATTTTCGACAAGTGTAATTTTTAAGCGTTTTGTACTTCTTCAAAATCCAAATTACGAAAGAAGAGCAAAAACTACTTTATTTCCTTAAAAAAAAGTCAACGACATCCAGGACAAAAAAAAAGTCCTTCATTTTTAAATTAAGTTTAAATATAAAAAAAAATTAATAACTTTTAAGCCTATGTATATGATTTTACCATCCTTCAAAAAACGCCAAAAAATTTTTTAGCCTTATACTTCGCTAATACAGACATATTTATCCACTACCAACTTCCTCTCTGTTCTTCGCCCATCCTCTCCTACTCCCTCCCATCCAATATACATTTCCTTACTTCTTTCTCTTTGTTCAACCCAAAGGCCTGGTCATAAAAGTCTGTAAAGGACCATACCTTATCTTCTACCGTTAAACCTGTCTCTAAAATTTTCAACATTTTTTCTTAAAATAAAAAAGCAGGTGTCAACCACATCTAGGCAACCCCAAATGCTCTGGGGGGTAGTGATGGAGTTATAACCTTGTTTACGGCGCAAGAAGGACTGCATCTGACGTGGCCGTAGCTCGAAACTCGGTCCTTCGCTTTATCTTTCCGACTAGTTAACTCCTTCACTGCACACACGACCATGTTTCGACTGTGAAAATTCACATTATGAACGAAGGGCAAAAATTGTTTCGGCTCTTAATGAAAGAAATGCTAGCTATTGTGCAAAGTAAAAAAAGAAATTGAACAATTAACATTCAAGTCCTTCATAAAGAACAAAAAGAAAACGGCCAGCCATCAGAAGAGATGACGAAAACAATGTGTCATCAGCATCACTTAAGATTGATGTAAAGGGATTAACATATTTGATAATTTTATGCATTTTCTATACAGTTTTCGTTTTTGCTTCGTTTGTTTTTTTAGCATTTTCCATTCTCATTAAAATAATTGCTTGAACATTGTTTTCTTATTTTTCATTTATACAGCAATTAAAAGATTTATACATTTTTTCCCAATTCAGAGCAAACAAAAAAAAAAGAAAGAACTGCTTTGATTTTATGAATCATTATGAATAGTTTTTATGAAATATTATTAGGAATTAATTAGTTCCTAAAGGGGCTATGCATATAAAAATGTATAAAATTTGAAACGTCACATTTAGTGGATACACGTGTTTAAGTAGATAGCCTAATTTTATATTGATTTATTTATTTTGAAACATTATAAATCTATGCCTAGCAGCCTGTGAATTTGAAAGTCTTAATAAAGAAAAATGCTTTCCGGCAAACTTGAAACCCATGTTTCCCTTGTCTGGGAAACACCGTTATAGACAACTCAGTCACAGATATATATATATTAATGTATTTGCGTAGAAGCCTATCTTTCAAATATCTTTCATTAAATATGACAGGCAGGGAAGAATTAATTAATTTTTTATTTAGTTTCTACAGCGTTCTTACGGTTCTTATTTTTTATTTTTGTTTTGTCGGAGAAAGGGAGTAAGGAAATTTTCTATAATATCCAGTGTCCCAAGGGCTTTCATTCACTTTAACCATTTTCAAGAGGGGTTTTGTTTTAGGTGTTGTTAGTTTCTATTCATGTTTTGACTGTTTAAGATGCGTTTTAATTTTTGTGTTGATTAGAAAACAAATGGCAGGGTTTATTTCTCCTCTTTTTGTTACGAAAATGTGTGTCATTCGGCAGGATTCAACAAATCATTTCAAATTGTCGGTTGTTTATAACCAGTTTCGTTAATCTTCGTTAATTTCCGTAACATATTGACATTTCTTGATATTATGATACATTTCAGAGCAGATATGGTTATTACGATGAATTCAAAAATTGTATTATAGACTTACTTAGACTTCATTTAGACTGATCGCCATTCGTGGTCGCGAGGTCTAAGACACGCCAGATCACTTGATGGTTCCCCCTATGTGGTGAGGGGGTCGCAGGTTCGAAGCCTGCTGAATGACAAACATTTTTAGTAACAAAAAATTTATCGTAAATAATCAAAAAAAAAAAATTTATACTGTTTGATTATAAACAGAATATCTACATAAATACAAGCATCGATCAAAAATAATGTACAAACAAATCATATATAAATATATATATGCATAGTCCGGAATCTAAATGAAGATATTAATTTATTAATCCGAGAAATTTTATGACTTAAACGTTATTTTTAGTGGATACTCGTGTGTAATTAGAGGTTCTGTTTATTTATTAAACAGTATATTCATTTATTTTTTATACCAACCTGAATATTCGAAAAAGCCTTTTAAATAAGAATATGTGCTACGGTGGGATTTGAACCTTCGTTCTTTTAGGGGAAGCCGCCATTATATCTGACGCGCTTTAAGTTTAGCAACCTTTAGACCTTTAGACCATGGATGCCGTCGATAGTCATGCAAAACTGAGTAGTGCACTAAAAAATTGCTTTGTTTACGATAGCATAAGAAATTGAACAGATATGTCTATTTCAAAGGGTTAGAGAAAAATGTTATTTTAAATGCTCTATTTAATCTTAAACGACAAATTGGGGAACCGAGTTCGAATTCCAGTTGAATTCCTTGCATTCACTTACGCACAAAAAAACCTTGAGAAAGGTACAAATTTATCTCTTCCTTCCAGTTATGAGGTTGGGTTCTATAGTCTTGGCTGGCAACCAGTCTACCACAGAAAGTAATGGCAACCTAAAGCAGGATAATCTTCTACCCAGTCAGTCATATCTATTTCGAGACATGATCACCCAAAGCGTGCATCACGTATGGCACTTAACTGACTGAATGAATATAATACTTGAAAACATGAGTAAGGTATCTACTAGGCATAAAGTGGGGGATCAGTTTTATATTGTTATAAACTAATAAACTGTTCCCCACTAATTACTACTTAATGAAATAGTATATCTCTTTCCCATCTAGCTATGAGTCAAATAACAGGACATATTGGGTTCTATAGCCTTGGTCGGCAACCAGTCTACCGCAGAAAGCAATGGCAACCTACTGCGGGATATTCTTCTGCCCAGTCAGTCATGTCTCTCTCGAGACATGATCACCCAAGCGTGTTTCACGTATGGCACTTAACTGACTGAATGAATATAATAGTTAAAACTTCTACTGGGCACAAAGTGGGGGATCGTTTTTCTCTTGTTATGAAGTAATAAACTGATCCCCCACTAATTACTAGTTAATAATATAATACATCTCTTCATCCTCTAGGTATGAATGAAATAACAGGACAGATTGGGTTCTATAGCCTTGGTCGGCAACCAGTCTACCGCAGAAAGCAATGGCAACCTACTGCGAGATAATCTTCTGCCCAGTCAGTCATGTCTCTTTCGAGACATGATCGCCCAAGCGTGTTTCACGTATGGCACTTAACTGACTGAATGAATATAATAGTTAAAACTTCTACTGGGCACAAAGTGGGGGATCGTTTTTCTCTTGTTATGAAGTAATAAACTGATCCCCCACTAATTACTAGTTAATAATATAATACATCTCTTCATCCTCTAGGTATGAATTAAATAAGAGGACAGATTGGGTTCTATAGCCTTGGTCGGCAACCAGTCTACTGCAGAAAGCAATGGCAACCTACTGCGGGATATTCTTCTGCCCAGTCAGTCATGTCTCTTTCGAGACATGATCGCCCAAGCGTGTATCATGTATGGCACTCATCTGACTGATATATATCCCCACCATCTACCACTGCTAACCCTAGGGTCGGGCCACTACCACCAAGAATTGCTACTAATTCCTCTTCCCAGCCCAACCCAATAAAAACCAATACAGCCCAACCCCTTCCTTTACCTAAGCTAACCTCTGGGCTTAGAATTTTTCCTCGTTCTCTGTTCATCCGGGGTCGATAAATGAATGCCTTAAAATGACATGCTGAAAACGGCTATTTCCCCGCTAAATTTTATTTGAATTTACAGATATATCTGTAAATTCAGATAATCTTCTGCCCAGTCATTCATATCCCTTTCGAGACATGATCACCCAAAGCGGGTATCACGGATGGCACTTAACTGACTGACTGAATATAATAGATGGAAATAGAAGTAAAGCTTCTACTGGGCATAAAATGGGGGATCGGTTTTATATTGTTATGAACTAATAAACTGATCCCCCACTAATTACTACTTAATATAATACATCTCTTCCCCATCTAGCTATGAGTCAAATAACAGTACAGATTGGGTTCTATAGCCTTGGTCGGCAACCAGTCTACCGCAATGGCAACCTACTCCGGGATAATCTTCTGCCCAGTCAGTCATGTCTCTTTCGAGTCATGATCGGCCAAAGTGTGTATCACGTATGGCACTTGACTGACTGAATATGACTGAATATAATAGTTGGAAACATAAGTAAAACTTGTACTGGCATAAATTGGGGGATCGGTTTTCTATTGTTTTGATATAATAAACTGATCCACCACTAATTATACTTAATATAATAATGTAATATAATCTATCTCTTCTCCCTCCAGTGATGAGTTAAATGGCAGGACAGATTGGGTTCTATGGTCTTGGTCGGCAACCAGTCTACCGCAATGGCAACCTACTGTGGGATAATCTGTCCAGTCAATCATGTCTCTTTCGAGTCATGATCGGCCAAAGTGTGTATCATGTATGGCACTTGACTGACTGACTACATTGGCAAATGAGTTTCTTAGTTTTATTGTTGAAATAGTTGTAGGTAAATTATTTCTTTCCTCGAATTATGCGGTTGTAGAACTCTCTGCCGTTTTGTTTTTCTTTCTCTGCCACTTCAGTCAGTTAAGTGCCATACGTCATATACGCTTAGGCAATCATGTCTCGAAAGAGACATGACTGACTGGGCAGAAGATTATCCCGCAGTAGGTTGCCATTGTTTTCTGCGGTAGACTGGTTGCCGACCAAGGCTATAGAACCAAATCTGTCCTGTTATTTAGCCTATAACTGGAGGGAAGAGACGGATTAATACCTTTCCCAAGTGTATTTGCGCGTCAGTGAAAGCAATGAATTCTACTGGAATTCGAACTCGGATCCCCGATTTCTCGTTCCCACAACGCACATCACCTCTGCCACTTACGATCTTCAAATATTTTAATGTCACATAAATCACGAACTTTTATTTTAATTCTATTTTTATATTTCGAAAAGGAATACAGTATAAAAAGATAAGTTGAATGGAACTCCACAACAGGAATACAATTCACCAGATTTATTGTACTAAGGTACAATTTACAATAATACACATATCGACAAGCCACGGGTTGGAGTGGAATAGTCTATCGAATAAGTGACTGCCTTCGCCTAAGACTTATCCACTCGTCGTACCGCTCGTTACCGTCTTTTATAAAGTAGAGCATTCTATTCTCGGGGATGGCAGGATGTTCCACTACAACACTATTATTTTATTATTCTTTCTCTTTCAGAATCATTCTTCTGCAGTGGATAATCGGTTCCGAGAAAGAAATCTGAGAGAAGAGTTGGAATTTCAGTTGAATTCGTTGCATTCACTTACGCGCAAACATTCTTGGAAAAGGCATGAACCCATCTCTTTTTCCTCCTGCTGTGGGTTAAATAGCAGAACAGATTGGGTTCTCTAGTCTAGGTTGGCAATCAGTCTATCGCAGAAAGTAATGGCAACCAACTGTGAGAAAATTTCTTTCGAGACATGATCGCCCAAGCGTGTATCAGGTATGGCACTTAACTGACTGAATCCTTTGCGTCTTAGTGACATTATCGCCTTGCTTGGGATGAAAGGATTAAAGAATGATAATAATCATATGATTCGATTATTATGAAATGAAGTGACTTACAGAAATAAAGCTTCAGAAACGAACGTATTAGGCGTAGTGCAATTTTTATAGCTACTTTTTAAGTGGTTTTCGTATGCTGTTTTATCGGCAATATTGAAATCTGTGCAATAAACCATGCATCTTACAACAGTCAGCATCTGGTCTCTCATATAAAGAGAAAAAAAACAACTGACTTGACTTCAGAGACTCACTTTGAATGCTGTTCATGCAAACTTATGTGGGTTTACTAGTCATAAATGTATCCCTATATACAACGAGGAAATTTTAACAAGTCATAAAGCTGTGTCATCAATCCTCTTCCTAGTTTATGGTCTGTCGCTGAGAACAATATAATAGTTACAAATTCATGTCTATGAACTACAGTCACCTCCAGATTCCAGACTCGAGAGTGTCCAAAACTAAAACCCAGCATTATTTTTTCAAAAATATTTCCCCGGGGACAAATTTATACCCTCTTTGCAAAACTCCCATAGAATTTAGTCGATCCTGTCGTCTCGTTTGTCATCCGTACAATAACCAATTCGCTTTTACGGCCACGACCGTAATGTTATTAAAAACGTTCGCTTATTAGTTGAGCGGCGGGGACAATAAAGATGGCGACGATGAGTTTATTGAATGATTTCTCTGCTTCAAAAAGGTTACTTTTCCTCTGTGTTTTGTTCTTCGGGCCATTCCATCAACCCTGGAGAATTTAGTGTGCGACGTTTCTCAAAATTTCTGCGTGTTCTCTCGAGGAAGTTAGCCGATGGCTCGTAAGTCAAAAATCTCAGTTGCAAGTCACGATCGTTGCCTCTAGTACCTGCCTTGACTCTCTATCTTTTTATGATGATCGGAGATTGCGTTGGTTCGTGTTGGTGGTGGTGGTGGTTGTAGAGAGTAGCTTTTGGGGCCAGTCAAGATGGAGTTTTGATTAGCGGGTGTGTTGGGATGTATTTTGGATATGGGTGGGGCGATTTTGGAAAGGAGACGGTGTGTTGAACAGACAAAATGTCGTATTATTTAAATATAAAACGTTATGCTGAGAGAGGCATAAAAAAGGACTTTTAATAGGGATGGAGGAAAACTCACTTAAAGAAGAAAAAGTAGAGAAGAAAAACGAGAGAAGAAAAGACAGGATGAGAACAGACTATACTTAACAGAAATATTAGTAACGTTCAGAAAACTAAGTTAAAATTTCTTAAAAGAAGCTAAAGAGGATGAGTAAAATTATGTATATATTTATTTTTTTTTTTTGGTACGTTGGTGTTCACATGACATAAATCACGAGAGCCACTCGAGGTAGATTATTACTGTTGTGGATTCCGAGTGAGGAACCGCACAAAATAATGAACAGCAAAATATATATTGAGCTAGAAAAGTAGGTTATATTGAACGTAATAATACAAACTTGAATGCAGGTTAGTGAATCCAGCAATACAATTAGTAAGAAATAAATATATACAAGTCTTGAAGTGAAGTCACTGGAAATAGTATATCCGTACATATTATTCTAGCTGAGTGGAGCTCAGAGCTAGTCTGACTTCTGATGCGGTAGTCTCTGGGTAACTTCGGTATCTCTCGGTAACTTACGTATCAGTTTCGGTACTCTCCGATAACTCGCACGGATCTCTACGATTACTCTCTCTCCTCTGTTCTCTCTATGGCAGAAGTATATGTACACTCGGTCGGGTCCATTATCATATACAAAAAAGGGGAGATCCCACAATAAAAACAAAGTTATAGCCACAGTTTAACGTTTAATCTTAAACTTGTATAGACTAAGTTTATAGCAAAGCAAACCATTAAACGTATAAAAAAGCACTGCACCTCTTTGGTCTAATTTTTTCAACCGACCTGAAGTGGAATGGATATATCAAATCTATAGCTGCATCTAATACTAGAATTGACTAAACTATCGCCAGGTTCACACGCCACCCTCATCTATTGAACAGGTGAAGAGGCTCATCCCTTGTTCCCTGTTTAGGATGTGGTTTCCGGCTTCCTCTCTTCCAACCTTTTCTTTTTTTTTTCAATTGGAGTAGACTAAACTATCGCCCGGTTCACACCCCACTCTCGTCTATTGAACAGGGGAAGTGGCTCATCCCTTGTTCATTGTTTAGGATGTGGTTTCCGGCTTTCTCTTTCCCAATCTTTTCACTCTTAGGTAGCCCCCTGCACATCAGTGGTATTACCGCCTTGCTCGGGGTGATATGATTAAAAAAAAAAAGAACTGAGCACAACTAGTGTGAGTACCTGTTACTTTAATCGAAGATGGCTACTAAATTACTTGGAACGCAATGTTTACAATACTCACACAAACATCAAATCTCCTGATGCAATAATGTTTATAATATTTAATGGATAAATTCATTTAAAACTCGGTTATATAAAAACAAGTAATTATATAAAAATTGTTGTTTCAAAATTGTTAAAAAATTCCATTAAAAAATTTATTTTCTTTTGTTTTGTATAAAAGTGATTTGATGTTTTGTGTGACATTATAAACAACATTGCGTTTGTTTTTTGTTTCAAAAGGGAAAATTGCTGAACTTAAAGACAAAAAGTATGTGTCGACCTAGCTTCCTTGTAGATATGTGCTCCTAGAAAGTTTGAATGGCGTAGCTTAAAAAATGTACGCGTGCATAGGGAAAAGTCACACACAGACTCACAGATTGCCTTTTATAAATATATATATAGATTTACAATTCGTCCGTGCATGAAACGCTGTTGTCATATCTGGCCTGGTACTCCTGCCATTCCTCTCGAGGTTCTGGACAAAATCCAAAGAATGATCTGCAATATAATCGGCCCTGATTTGGCATCTCGGTTTCTGTTACTTTCTCTCGAACGTGAAGTGGCAACTGATCTGACGAGCTTTTTTGGCTTATGTCCCATTTTTCCCGAGTTATATGTTCTACTAGATTGGCATCTAGGTCTCACCCTTTTACCATTGAAACAGTTAAATGCAACAGCGACTTTTACTCTATCATAGGTACCTCTACTAAATTGCTAAAAAACAAAAACGAAAAACAGCACAGTATGAATAAAAAAGACCCCAAAATTAATAAAATCGAACTTTTTTCATTAAAATGTTTATACTATTACTAAGAGGAAAGATCCATTTTTTAAAAATGTTCTAATCCCTTCTAACACGTTTAAAATTTTGGTAAAATATCTTGTTTTGATTTTAGTTAACGGATAATCAAATTTTAACGAGAGTTTAAAAGGAAAAACGTATTATTATATAACTCACTTTTGTCTGGTGACAAACATGTTAATTGGAAATTCTTGCAAAATTAAATAATTCTCGAATTTTAACCCTCTAGGGCCATTCGTATCATATTTGATACAGTATTTCCCTATAAGGAAACATTTGGTATTTCCCTATAAGGAAACATTTGGTATTCATTGACTGAGCAGTCAGTACTGCTTTCATTTGAAATTTATAAAATATTTCTCTTAAAAAATTTTTCAGGAAAATATTTCTTTCAAGGCTTGTTTTCATACTGTATGAAATATGATACGAATGGCCCTAGAGGGTTAATGAAACTTTCAGGATTTATTCACAAATGAATGAAATTATTTAGAAAATTATTAATTCTTTTTTAAATCCTTGGTAAAAAGTATTTGTTTACAACTTTTACCCATCCCACGTAAATTCATGAAATTTCAAAAAATTAAATTCTGTAGGCAGAAATGGTTTTATTAGTTGAACACAGGACGGACTCATTGGGGAATGTAAATCATGTATTATTTTTTAAAAGAATTTATCCCCTTTTACTGAAAATCTGCTCCGAATAGTAAAATAAAAATGCAATAATGTTTCTGCTTTGAAGAACTTAAGTCAGTGGTGCCCCCCTCCACAAGAATTTACTCGTGCAACCAGACTGGCAACAAGGTCCCACCCATTTATAGCTAGATTAACCAAATGCAGCCGACAATTTTACTCCTTCAGCTTCTTTTCTCGCACTTCCCACTTGTGGAACTCCCTTCCGTATACTTTCTTTTCTGACGGCTAGAACTTTCAGGGATTTAAATGCAATGTCAATTCCCATTTCTTATCCACTTGACTCCAGCCCTTTCTTCATCACCCCGTATAACTTTTTTTTATAAAATTTTTTTTATAAAATTTTTTTCTTTTCTCTCTTCCTTTGCAACTGTCTTGACACCTGTGTTCACATCCTTCTCTTGCCCTTTCTCTGACACCCCCTGTAACTGGTTTGTCTTTCTCTTCACTCTCCTCCTGCCTAAACTTTTCCTCTTATGTAGCCCCCTGCACATCAGTGGTGGTACCAAACTTGCTTGGGGTGAAACGATTAAAAAAAAAAAGAAGAATCTCCTTGAACGTTATCAGTTGTACATCACAGTATTGGTATTTGGACTATGCAGAAATGTAACACATATACTTTTTCTTCATCAGTGGAAATAAGCGATTGTATAGAACCCGGCATTATTTTTTATTTACCCACATAAGTGAAATAAATATAGCTAAAACTAAGTTATGACATCTCTACAGATAAAATAACAATTTTTGAAGAAAAAGAAAAAACAGCAAAATAATATAGCTTTTAATAACAAGACAGTAATTTGTGACGTATTTTCATAAAAGAAGTTTATTTTGCAAACGTTCGTTGCTAATCCGCTATGAGTTTTTTGCTATTGTTTGAGAGAAAATCATCGGAGAGTGGTCAATAGATTATTGTCAAGCAATTAACGGGAACAGAGCGGAAGAAGATAGGATTTCGAGTCAAGCAATTGACATGGTTTGGTCAAGGAGACACTTTGTAGCTCCGATCAAACAACGCCATTGTTTGTTGTGGCATATTCTCCAGTTGCAAGGACGTGACTGAATTAAGTGTTTCCGGTAGCTACATTGTACAGGGTGTGATAAATAAATTGTCGGTTGAATGACGCCAAACTGAAACTAACGCTATCATCTCATTTTAACAGATATATTGACCAAAATTTCACAAAAATATCGTGAAATACTAAAAAGTAAATTTGTTCAATGCATCACTATTGGCTTCAGCACTATATCTAAATGGCTTCGGAATCCCCTGCAAATCTTCAGGATGGTTCCCTTGTTTAGTTTCGTGAATGCCGCTATAATCTTTGGCTTTAGTTCTTCTTTGGTATAACAAGGAGTTTTGTTGATCTTTTGCTCAACTTGGACGCACCATAATATTAAAGGGAAATTTAGTGCTCAGATGCAAGGAGTGATGAGGTCGCGGAAATTGTCTGACAGCTAAGAAATAGATCCTCCTGTTTTTTTTTTATATGGCACAGTATTAGGATCACCATAAAAAAGGGTCAAAAGTTACCTTCCCTGGATCATTCAAGGGAGTCCGTTCCCCAGCTAATAGGTGCATGCTGGGAGACAGGGAGAAGGGACTTCCGGTAGAGGCTAGCAAACATGGCAGGCAGAACTTTGCCACGCTCTCTATAAACACATCATTGTTCAACATCTACAACTGTTCGCTGTACCCATGTTTCCACAATAATAAATTCCCTAGTTATTTCCAATACTCTGCGAGTGTGTCATTTTTCCATTACCTTTTTATTTTGTCATGTTAAAAACATAACACTCAGTGTTCATTTGCTAGACATAGGGACTTTCAGCGGCCACCCTCTTGACCTAAGTCAGCACTATCTCTTCATGGAATATGCGGTAGGCCTCCGTGTTGGGGCTCGCGTTTTCCGAGCTGTCGTATCTTTGTAAATGCCATTAAATTCATCAACTGTTTTCGAGGCCTCTGCACACCCTTTATCTTGACTTCCAGATTTTTTTTTAATCATCTCACCCCAAGCAAGGAATTCCACTGCCACTATTGCGCATGGGGCTACATAGGGGGAGGTAAAGAGAAAGGAGTGGTTAGACATAGGGAATGACAGGAGGAAGGTGACAGATGAGTAAGGATAGCGAGGATGAGGGTTGGGTAGATGGGAAGAGTGCTTGATAGAATGGGAGCAAGTTAGTGTGTTAGGAGGTGTCTATTGACCTTACATTTAAACTCCTGGAGATTGTAGCCGTCGGGAAAGCAATCGTTTGGAAGAGAATTCCACAGTCGGGAAGTGCGAGGAAAGAAACTGTTGGAGTAGAAGTTACGGCTGTATTTTATCGGTTTCACTGTAAAAGGGTGGGATCTAGTTGCTAATCTAGTATCTCGTGCAAATTCGTATTTAGGGGCCACCAGTGATCTAAGTTCATCGGAGCAGAAGCCGTGAAAGTATTTATAGAAGAGACACAGGGAAGCCACGTCTCGTCGGTGGGAGAGAGACTGCAGGCGGTCTGCCAAGTCGGTATCTATCACATTACAGACCCTCCTCTGAAACTTATCGAGAAGCCCGAGGAGAACAGCAGGGACACCCGACCAGATATGGCAGCAGTATTCAATGCACGGGCGGATGGTAGATTTATAAATGTGAAGGATAGATTTAGATGGAAAAAACTTCCGGGCCCTGCACAGAGAACCGACTTTCATAGCAGCGGATTTAGCAATGGATTCGATATAGTCATTCCATTTGAGGTCCGCTGAAAGTGTGAGACCAAGGAGGCGTAGTGTTTTACTCTCTGGGAGGCAAGCCTGGTCCATGCTAATGGGAGGTAGATGAGATTGTCGATGATGGTTAATTGAGAGTAGCTTCGTTTTAGAAGCATTAAAATTTACTAGCCATTTCTTACCCCAGTCCAATCTGGATTGGAGGTCTTTTTCAATACTCTAAAATATTCGTATTCGAGCTTACGGCGAGAATGACAAGCAGTACATCATAGCGTTTCCAAAAAGTGTGACGCAACCAATGGGAATCAAACTCAATTCGCAGTCGTAAATAACAAGCTTGCTTCAGATTACACCACGAGTGTAACAGTTATTATCATGTTAGATCAATTTACAACTGAATAGTGAGTTCAATTCTCACTGGGTGCATCATACTTACCGTCTTGTGTTACTTCTAATCTATGCTTAGAAAATCACAATTACACTACGACGAAGTCCCCTAATCCAGGAGGAAAAGACAAATTATCCAAACTGATTTTATTATTTACAGACCTTTTCTCTAAATCTTACTTCATGTACATTTCTAAATGCAAAGAGTTAGTATCGTAATGTCACCAACCTTCAAGCACTGTGGTTCGATATTTCAATAGAATTCGCGTGCAGTTAAAGATGACTAGTACACAACATAATCAGCTTGGTGCTAGGCCTCAAGTGGAACTTCTGTATACAGAGCATCACTAAAAATGATGGAAAACTGATCGGCTGTATATACCACCCCGGAAAGTAGCAAAATCCCCTACCATCCTCTGTCTTTACAGAAGTTACATCAACTGCTGCCACATCTGGTCGGGTGTCCCTGCGACTATCCTTGGGCTTCTTGACAAAATACAAAGGAGAATCTGTAACGTGGTTGATACTGACTTGGCAGACCGGCTGCAACTACTCTCTCACCGGCGTGATGTGGCTTCCCTGTGCCTCTTCTACAAATACTTTCATGGCTTCTGCACCGATGAACTTAAATCACTGGTGCCGCGTAGGTACGAATTTACACGAGATACTAGATTAGCAACTAGGTTCCACCCTTTTACAGTTAAACAGATAAGGTGTAACCGTAATTTCTACTCCAACAGCTTCTTTTCTCGCGCTTCCCGCCTGTGGAATTCCCTTCCACATGTCTGCTTTCCCGGCAGCTACAATCTCCAGGTGTTTAAATGTAGGGTCAATAGACACCTCCTATCACACTAACTTTCAACTATTCTCCCAACACTCTCAACATCTACCCAACCCTCATTCTTGGTATCCTTACCCGCCTATCACCCTCCTTCTGACATTTCCTATATCTAACCATCCTTTCTCCACTCTATGTAGCCCCCTGCGCAATAGTGGCAGTGAAATGCCTTGCTCGGGGTGAAACGCTTATAAAAAAAAATTAAGTTAGACTGTCACCTCTTTCCAGTTTGACATTATTCAAGTAGTTTACACGGTGATTAAGTATTTCCCACTCTACAGTCCCTTTTCCCACAGACGTAACGTTGCAAGCCATTTACTACCCTATACCTATTTCCATGGCATATGCTTAACGAAATACATATCTTAGTCTCGCGAGATCAGATACTGTTACGACTTGCCATATACAGATTGGAAACATCATCATTCTCTTTGTATTCCATTGGTAATGAGGAAGTTCCATTCGAAATGCTTTTCCCAAGTGCCGCTAATTTGTGGAGAAATCTCCTCAGAGAATGCTTCCCTTAATAGTACGACCACTTCAAGCCAAGGTTGACCGTTATTTCTACTGCTAGGAAGGTTGGGTCTCTGTGTCAGGCCATGAAGTTTTTCTCACCTGAACCCATTTTACACATATACAAATCAACCATCCGTCCTTGCATTGAATATTGTTGTCATATCTGGTCATCGCAGGATTCTCAACAGGATCCAGAAAAGAATCTGCAATGTCATCGGTCCCGACCTGGCAGCTCGACTTCAGTCACTTTCTCACCGACGGGATATGGCTCTCCTCTGTTTCTTCTACAAATATATTTATGACTTCTGCTCCAACGAGCTTAGCTCACTGGTACCCACCTCAACAAGAATTTACTCGAGCAACCGATCTGACAAGGTCCCACCCTTTTGTAGTCAAAACAGCCACACGCACCCGACACTTCTACTCTTACAGCTTCTTTTCTCGCACTTCCCACCTGTGAAGCTCCCTTCCGTATAATTTCATCCCTGATAGCTACAATCTCAAAGTTTTCTGCTATTCTTTTATCTATTATCAAATATGATTTTTTCCCCATATTAAAAACCGACCTTGTGCCACATCTCACCTTAGTGGGGGAGAAGGGTAAATATCTTATCAAAGATTATTTTTATTATTTATTTTTTAAGTGAATGCATGAATAATTTTTATGCATATGTCTGAAGGTATATTTTTATTTCCTAAACAAGGTCATCACATTTTGGTCGTGTTTGTAGTTAATGTCATCAAGTGTTGACGTTTTCTTTTTTATTATTAAGGCTTCTATAATTTTTAATCTTCTTTTACATGTGGATGAGGCTATTATACCTGTATGTTTTACTAGAATGTTGTTGATGGGGTTTGGTAAGTTTTTGTGTATGCTTAAATTAGTCCTAATTGAGTTATGATCTGATAGGTGTAAGGTAAATCGTCTAGAAGTAGTAGTATGATTAATGTGCCCTACAGGGCCATAATTATTAGGCCAAAGCAGTTCTTAAAAGTCAGTCAGTCAGTTAAAGCGCCATACGTGATACACGCATGGGCGATCATGTCTCAAAAAAGATCTTACTGACTGGGCAAAAGATTATCCCGCAGTATGTTACCATTTTCTGCGGTAGACTGGTTGCCAGCCAAAACTATAGAACCCAATCTATCCTGTTTTTAACCCATAAGTAGAGGGAAAAGACGGATTAATATCTTTCCCAAGGGAATTTGCGCGTAATTGAATGCTAGTAATTCAACAGGAATTCGAACTCGGCTCCCCGATTTCTCGTTCTGAGTCGATATCCATTGCACCACAACGCACATCCCAATCAGTTGTGCCTTACATAATACACGCTTTGGGTAATCATATCTTGAAAGAGACATGACTGACTGCGCAGAAGATTATCCCGCATTAGGTTGCCATTTCTTTCTGCGGTAGACTGGTTGCCAGCCAATGCTATAGAGCCTAATCTATCCTATTATTTAATCCATAACTGGAGTGAAGAGACGGATTAATAACTTTCTCAAAGGTATTTGCGCGTAATTGAATGCTAGGAATTCAACTGGAATTCGAACTCGGCACCCCGATTGTTCGTTCCGAGTCGATATCCACTGCACAACAACGCACATCCTATCAGTTACTTTACAAAGAAAAAGTTTAATCTGTCAGTCGATGAGGTAGTTAGGAAAACCGTTATTAACAAGCGTCTGTTTTACATCATTGTTGATAATTATTATGGTTGCTTAATAATTATGGCTGGTAGTGTAATTATTTATGATTTTGATTTGATCAGAGTCATGAATAATGTTGGTTCTTTGTAGTTTTGAGTTTGCAAATGTGTAGTTATTTTTCCGATATGGTTAGCTGTTTATATTTTTTGAAATAGATAATTGAATTTTCTAGTTTGGGACGACTTTATAATATTTCTAGGAAGAAAATACGTCTTGCCTATAGTTGACATGTACTTGGCTTTTGTAGAAAATGCTAACATTATAGTTTTTTCTACACATTCATTATCGTTGTTAGATACTTTCAGCCAGTTAAGTGCCATACGTGTTATACGCTTGGGCGATCATGTCTCGAAAGAGACATGACTGACTGGGCAGATGATTATTCCGCATTAGGTTGCTATTGCTTTCTGCGGTATACAGGTTACCAGCCAAGCTATAGGGCCCAATCTGTCTTATTATTTAATCCATAACTAGAGGGAAGAGACGGATTAACACCTTCCGCAAGGGTATTTGCGCCTAAGTGAATGCAAAGAATTTAACTGGAATTCGAACTCGGCTCCCCGATTTCTCGTTTTGAGTCGATATCCACTGCACCACAACGCACATCCAAATCAGTTGTGCCTTACATGAAACACGCTTTGGGCGATCATATCTTGAAAGAGACATGACTGACTGCGCAGAAGATTATCCCGCATTAGGTTGCCATTTCTTTCTGCGGTAGACTGGTTGCCAGCCAATGCTATAGAGCCTAATCTATCCTATTATTTAATCCATAACTGGAGTGAAGAAACGGATTAATAACTTTCTCAAAGGTATTTGCGCGTAAGTGAATGCAAGGAATTCAACTGGAATTCGAACTCGGCACCCCGATTTTTCGTTCCGAGCCGATATCCACAGCACAACAACGCACATCCTATCAGTTACTTTACAAAGAAAAAGTCTAATCTGTCAGTCGATGAGGTAGTTAGGAAAACCATTATTAACAAGCGTCTGTTTTTTATGGAAAAGCCGACGAGTGGATGAATTCTCGTTTGCTTTCCTTAGGCAACATTTTATAACTACTATTTTATATCTAATTGGGTATAAGGATTATTGGAAAAATGATCTCCGAGACTGTCGCCATTTCTTACGACGTTTTCACTATCCTTTCTTCAAGACCCTTAAGCAGATCCCTCGAGGCCTGGCCTCCCATGAATTGGAGCTTCTTTGAGTTGGCGCTTAACGACATTCTACTCTGCTCTTATTTTACCCTTCTGAATCTTTCGATTCTTTTCTTTTCTATTCACTCTTGCAGTTGACGCACCAAAATACTCGAGACAGATATCGTGCACTCAGTCAGTCAGTTAAGGGCCATACGTGATACACGCTTGGGCGATCATGTCTCGAAAGAGACATGACTGACTTGGCAAAAGATTATCCCGCAGTAGGTTGCAGTAGGTTGCCATTAGTTTCTGTGGTAGACTAATCGCCAGCCAAGCTATAGAACCCAATCTGTCCTTTTATTTGACTACTCAAAGCTAGAAGGGAAAGAAATGTATTACATTATTAAGTAGTAATTAGTCGGGTATCAGTTTATTACTTTATAACAATATAAAACTGATCCCCTACTTTATGCCTAGCAGATGCCTTAATCATGTTTTCAACTATTACATTCAGTAAGTCAGTTAAGTGCCATACGTTATACACGCGTTGAGTGATCATGTCTCTTTCGAGACATGACTAACTGGGCAGAAGATTATCCCGCAGTAGGTTGCTATTGCTTTCTGCTTTAGACTGGTTGCCGACCAGGGATATAGAAACCCAATCTGTCCTGTTATTTGATTCATAGCTAGTGGGGGAAGAGATGTATTATATTATTAAGTAGTAATTAGTAGGGGGAGGTAAGTTTATTACTTCATAAAAATATAAAACTGATCCCCCACTTTATCGCAAGTAGAAGCATTAATCATGTTTTCAACTATTATATTTAGTCAGTTAGTTAAGTGAAATACGGAAGACATATTTGGCCGATCATATAGAACCCAAGCTGTCCTGTTATTTAATCCATAACTGGAGGGAAGAGACGGATTAATACTTTTCCCAAAGGTATTTGTGCGTAAGTGAATGCAACGGATTCAACTGGAATTCGAACTCGGTTTCTCTTTCCAAGCCGATATCCACTGCACCACAACGCACATCCTTATCGTGCATTACTCTGCAGAAAAATATGATTTGCTGGCTAATGGGGCCACTTTAGATGGTTGGGAAGTATTAATGAGAGTTTCTGACGGAGATCGACCAAGCAGCTCTTTGAATGTCTTTGGGAGACTTACCTTCTCAAATAGGCGAATTGCGTTTCCTGTACCGGCGTTTTCTTTATGGATACGCCAAACCCACAGGCTGTCGAATTTTTTGCCGTAATTTACGGTTTCAAGTCCATGTCATTAACATTTGGGTCGTCAGATGGGTGGTGTGTTTTAAATAACAGAATTTGGATCTACAATTATTTCTACTCAATAACCATTAGGATAATTTTAAATATAATTGTTACTGCATATAACCGGTTAAGATAATACAATAAATTCGAAATACCTGTCCTTGCTACCCATAATGTCCCATTCAATAGCATATATAAATAGTCCATGACTTGAAGATTAGTATCTATCTATCTATCTATCTATCTATCTATCTATCTATCTATCTATCTATCTATCTATTCTAGTCTGTTCATATCTATCTATCTATCTATCTATCTATCTATCTATCTATCTATCTCGGTCTATTCATGATCTATCTATCTATCGATCTATCTATCTATCTCAGTGTATTCATGATCTATCTATCTATCTATCTATCTATCTATCTATCTATCTCAGTCTGTTCATATCTATCTATCTATCTATCTATCTATCTATCTATCTATCTATCTATCTATCTCAGTGTATTCATGATCTATCTATCTATCTATCTATCTATCTATCTATCTATCTCAGTCTATTCATGATCTATCTATCTATCTATCTATCTATCTATCGACTGAGATAGATAGATAGATAGATAGATAGATAGATAGATAGATAGATAGATATGAACAGACAGAATAGATAGATAGATAGATAGATAGATAGATAGATAGATAGATATGAACAGACGAATAGATAGATAGATAGATAGATAGATAGATAGATATGAACAGACTAGAATAGATAGATAGATAGATAGATAGATAGATATGAACAGACTTTACTAGATAGATAGATAGATAGATAGATAGATAGATAGATAGATAGATGGTATGAGCAGACTAGAATAGATAGATAGATAGATAGATAGATAGATAGATAGATATGAACAGACTGAGATAGATAGATAGATAGATAGATAGATAGATAGATAGATAGATCATGAATACACTGAGATAGATAGATAGATAGATAGATAGATAGATAGATAGATAGATAGATAGATATGAACAGATAGTTAGTTAGTTAGTTAACAAACAAACAAACAAACAAACAAACTAACTAACTAACTAACTAAAATAAAGACAAGAGGAATAGATAGATAGATATGAACAGAGAAAGAAACACACTGTCGCGTCGGCAACGCTATATGCTCACTTTTAAATCTACATACATTCTGGGCTTACGGCCACGTGACTTTGAAACATCGTTTCCCGTACGATCATTGAAGTTAAGCAATGTCGCGCTAGGCTAGTAACTCTTCGAGACTTGTTATTGCCATTGTCTCTAGAACTCGCTCACATGTTCGGTCCATGGTATTCAGCGCATATTTTTCTCGAATCCTATTTTGTTTACTTCTTTATCTGTGAAGAGATTCTCCAGAATTCGCTATCATATAGGATGCCATAGTGCATGTTCTGGTGCATAACAGTTCAGTACTCGTTTCTTTGTTTGAAGCAATATTTTGGGGTTTCTTACAACTTTGCTCAGATTTTGGAAGGCATCATTCGCTCTCCCAAATCCACTTCGACTTTCCGTGTCACACTTTCCGTTCTCGGTTCAAACACTTTAGACATACTTAAATAGTCGCACCTGTTGGATGTCGGTATCTCCAATCAGTAATTTTTATCTTGTGCCCCAACTTTTGCTGACAATCATGTAATTGTTGCTTAGTCTCGCGTCCATTCGCTCTCCCCTGTAGAAGTTCCTGTAGATTTCTTTTTGTATCTGCTATCAGCAGTGTGTCATGTGGAAAAATATAAAAAAGTTTCCTTTTTGTGTCTGCTATCAGCACTGTGTCATTTGCATATCTTCTGTTGTTAATATTGTAGCCACCAATAATGAATCCTGGTAGGACTTCTAATTCTCTCAGAATCACCTCATTGTTTAAGTTAAAATAAGTTTCCTTTCTGTGTCTGCTATCAACACTGTGTCATCTGCATATCTTATATTGTTAAGATTGTGGCCACCAACAATGAATCATGGTAAGACTTCTACTTCTCTAAAAATCACCTCATTGTTTAAACTAAACTACATTTCCTTTCCGTGTCAGTTATAAACACTGTCATCTGCATATCTTATATTGTTAAGATTGTGGCCACCAATAATGAATCCTGGTAGGACTTCTAATTCTCTCAGAATCACCTCATTGTTTAAATTAAAATAAGTTTCCTTTCTGTATCTGCTATCAACACTGTGACATCTGCATATCTTATATTGTTATGTTTTTGACTGCCAATAATCGTTCAAAAAGAGCAAGAAATATATTTCAATAATATTTGCTGAATAAATTTGTAAGAATTTTTTTAAAAAAATCGTCACAGGATTGTATTAAACATTTTCTATCACTTTATAACGTTTATTCATATCTATCTATCTATCTATCTATCTATCTATCTATCTATCTATCGTGGTATGTTCGTATCTATCTATCTATCTATCTATCTATCTATCTATCTATCGTGGTATGTTCGTATCTATCTATCTATCTATCTATCTATCTATCTATCTATCTATGTGTCGTATTTTTTCGTATTTATCTATCGTATCCTGTTAGTATCTATCTATCTATCTATCTATCTATCTATCTATCTATCTAGCTGAGATAGATAGATAGATAGATAGATAGATAGATAGATAGATAGATAGATAGATAGATATGTATCTCTCCTATTTAGTTATGTTTGACCGTGTATCAATCGTATTTCGCTTTTAAATATAACATTTATTAATCTTCTGAAACAGTTTCATCTTTGCCTGTTCCGATTGACTCTGGCGATTATTATTCATAATTACTCACCATTACTCCTGGACTCTTCCAGCACACCAAATAACACGGAACAGTAGCTTAAATTGATATGGAATGAAGAATCGAAATTTAATACCATTGGTCAATGACAGATGTAGAGAAAGGTCGGCAAATATTACAATTGGGGTTTCGTTAGGTAAAAGGTTAAACACGATGAATATCTGGAAATGTTATTGGTTCGTTTTAACGAATGAAGGGAATTATAGACAGTCATCTTTTCGTGAATACTTTCCACATGTTCACCTCTTATATTCGTCGGTTATTTGTCGCGTCTTCTTGACAACATACAAAGGAGGATCTGTAACGTGGTTGATACTGACTTGGCAGACCGGCTGCAACCACTCTCTCACCGGCGTGATGTGGCTTCCCTGTGCCTCTTCTACAAGTACTTTCATGACTTCTGCTCCGATGAACTTAGATCACTGGTGTCGCCTAAGCAGGAATTTACACGAGATACTAGATTAGCAACTAGGTTCCACCCTTTTACAGTTAAACAAATAAGATGTAACCGTAATTTCTACTCCAACAGCTTCTTTTCTCGCGCTTCCCGCCTGTGGAACTCCCTTCCACAAGTCTGCTTTCCCGACAGCTACAATCTCCAAGTGTTTAAATGTAGGGTCAATAGACACCTCCTATCACTCTAACTCCCAATTATTCTCAGAACACTCCCATCTACCCAACCCTCATTCTCGGTATCCTTACCCGCCTATCATCCACCCTCTGACATTTCCTATATTTAACCATTCTCGGTATCCCTACCCGCCTATCACCCACCCTCTGACATTTTACTATATTTAATCATCCTTTTTCCACTCTATGTAGCCCCCTGCGCAGTAGTGGCAGTGACATGCCTTGCTTGGGGTGAAACGCTTATAAAAAAAATAAAAAAATAAAAAATACAATAAGGACCCGGAGCACATTCTAGGGCTTATGGCTACAACAGGATTAACAGCAGTTCCCGTACGATTACAGAAGTTAAGCAACGCCGAGCCTGGTCAGTATCTAGATGGGTGACCTCATTGGAATACCAGGTGTTCTAAGCCTCCATTTGCGGGTGGTGTAATCGATAATAGCCCAGAATTTTAAATTTTTTATGAGCCGAATTCCAGTTCTCGTTGGTTTCATTATATTCACTTACTATACTTTTGGAAAATGTGTGAATCCATCTCTACTCCCAGCTATGGGTTAAATAGTAGAATTTGTATCAGTCAACCATTATTATCTAAGACAAATTCCGAGAAGCTGACAAATATTTTTTAGCCTTTAATAACCAGCTGAAGTTTGATAAGTCGCAAAAAATGAATGTTAATAAAAAAAAAATCTAGATACCGGGTGGCTGTTACCGTTGACGTGACTTTTATGAATTTATGTCAAAAGTCTGAAACGATCATTTGCTTTAAAATTTAATT
>JBBBDQ010000830.1:987500-1035000 GCA_037127315.1 Ascarosepion bandense
CCAAAACTCAATGCGCAGGCAGGATTATATATCTAAACTTATTTATAAATGGAACTATGTGTGTGTGTGTGTGTGTGTGTGTGTGTGTGTGTGTGTGTGTGTGTGTGTCCATTAGCTATAGACTCGGAAACGGCTGAACCGATTTTCTTGAATATTTAAACAGTTGTACTATAAGCTTCTGCGAATGTTCTTAGCTAGATTTTGCGTCGAGGTACCCCCGATAAATATCGAAAATCGATATTCAAAAAAATCGGGTTATAGAAAGAGTGGTCCGATTTTAATCAAAATGGATACACTCATAGACAAAGACATAAGAAACGATATTCAGAAATTTCAAGGTTGCAGTTCTTACAATAGTGCAGAAAATCGATAATATATATATATATATATATATATATATATATATATATATATATATATATATATAAGGCAAGATGTTTATATGTGTGTCTGTTTATCTGCCTGTATGTCTGTATTTTTTCAGCCCTTTTATTTTCGTTTTTGCTTCGGGTTTGGCTCTAAGTAGGTATAATTGTAGTTCTTAGTCTCAGCTATGATACCATTTACTCAGTGGACTTATTTAGCCTTCAAAATTCAGTTTACGACGAAAAAAAATTATTTGATATCGATACCAAGAAATCAAAATTTAACTTACATCCATTCATTTTTCTTTCAGTCTACGGTTTCGCTTTAACAATTATCGCTTTTTAGTCTTTCGTGTCAACGTCTAAAGAGTCTGAGCTCCAGGACCATGGATTAGTTTTAAAGCTTTCATTACACCCGAGCAACGCCGGGCTATACTGCTAGTATATATATATATATATATATATATATATAGAGAGAGAGAGAGAGAGAGAGAGAGAGAGAGAATCTTAATATATTGATGGTTTAAAGTTCTGAATATCACCGATATATTTAATAGATTTAATAAATAATAATAAATTTTATATGATTTAATAACTACATATTATATTCTTATTATATTGAATTATATTATTTAAATTATTTAATATTATAATTTAAAATTAATTTAACTAATTTAAAATCAATTTTAAATTTATTAATTTAAAATAATTGAAATATATATATATATATATATATATATATATTATATTCTTATTATATTGAATTATATTATTTATATTATTTAATATAATTTAAAATTAATTTAACTAATTTAAAATCAATTTTAAATTTAGTAATTTAAAATAATTGAAAATTAGTTAAAATTGTTTTGTATTATATATTATTAATGTATTAATATCCTTAGTAAATTAACATATTAATAAATTTAATAAGGTAATAAATATACAATTGGACACTGAAATAAACACTCAGAATCGACAGTCTGTCTTTTTTTTAATCATTTTACTCCATGCAAGGCATTCTACTGCCACTATTGCGCAGGGGTTTACATAGGGGGAGGTTGGGAGAAAGAGTGGTTAGATATAGGAAATGTCAGAAGGAGGGTGATAGACGGGTAAGGATGTAGATGGGAAGAGTGTTTGAGTGAATAGATGCGAGTTAGTGTGTTAGGAAGTGTCTGTTGACCTTACATTTAAACTCCTGGAGGTTGTAGCTGTCGGGGAAGCAAGTATGTGGAAGGAAATTCCACAGGCGGGAAGTGCGAGAAAAGAAGCTGTTGCAGTAGAAATTGCGGTTACATTTTATCGGTTTAACTGTAAAAGGGTGAGACGTATTTGCTAATTTAGTATCTCGTGCAAATTCGTAACATACGGGGCACCAGTGATCTAAGTTCATCGGAGCAGAAGCCGTAAAAGTCGGTATCGATCACATTACAGATTCTCTGTTGTATTTTGTCAAGAACCCTGATGAGAATAGCAGGGGCGCCCGTCCAGATGTGGCAGCAGTATTCAATACACGGGCGGATGGTAGATTTATATATGTGCAGGATAGATACAAACAAGGAAACCCAACCTTCAGGCTGAACGATTGTGTTTAATATGAAACAGACTGCTGTCTCTGGGTTTTGACTTCAATGTCCACTTTATATATATATATATATATATATATATATATATATATATATATATATATTGTGTGTATTTTGGCAGCATTTTTTCATTAACACAGGTTTCATTGAATAATATAGACAAGTTCTGTCTATTTATATTGTGTAAGATCCGTTCGTATGATCTGATTAGCTTGATAGTGTTGTCATGGAAAGACGACAAGAAATCGCAATAATTGTTGATTTTTTATCAGGTCTGAGCTTTCGGTTTACATAAGCCATTATCAAAGGATGAACATTTAATGTTCAGTGAACATAGAACATTTAATTTATTATTAACAGAGTGGAGTTATCCAGAGAAAATTAGACAGGTTCATTTTTTGTGTCGCACATGGCTGTAGGCCAAGAAGGAATGGTGGTAGTGAGTTTTTGGTCAAATGAGAGTATAGTGGCATGAGGGGATTGGTCTGGGAACTGCTGCTACTATGGTGTAGGGGTTAAGTATAATAACTATGACCTCTCCCGTCGATTATAGGCATTGAAGTATGTTAGTAGAGGTGTCGAAATTTATTTTATTTAGGCTAGGTTTAAACTGTTTGATGTAGATAGCTTCTACAATTTTAAGTATTCGTTTATTATTTTCTTGTTCTTTTCAACAAGTGTTTTCCTAAGAAGTGTAAGTTGATAGCCGTGGTGTTTTAGATGTCGGAATATGTTAGAATTTTCATTTAAGTGCAATGTAAGTCTCTGCGAAAGCGAGTTAGTTGTATGTCCAATGTAGGTATTATTTAGTTTGTTAGAGATACATTCTCGAAAGGGGCATTTGAATTTATACACTACATTGTTTTTTTGCAAATCGCTAACTGTGGAGGAGGAGTCGTTGAAAATACGTACATACTTAGACAACTAAAGGCTAAGTTCATGTCATATAATTCTGTACTGATTATAGATATATTTTGCCAACGCATCCGACCATGTCTCCAGATTGAGATCCATCAGTGTATATTGGTAAACAGAGATTGTATTCTTGATAGTAAGCAGTTCTTGTTCGAAGATAGTAGAAGTGACAGAAGTAGTTTTTTTATAAGTGCTACCTATTTCCTATTTAATATATTCTACAAACTGATAGTAGCTTTTTTCTCTCGTGTATTTCTCAACCACCTTTCGTGTGTCAGGAAAGGATAGCTTTTGCTTATGTTTGATTATAAATATTTTGTTTTCTTTTTTCGACACTTCACATATACTTGCAGAAGCTCAATGTCCTTCCCAAAGTTTGCGAATGTGCAGTTGTGGGTAGATTCATCTGGAGACTGGTCTGTATCCACATTTGCCGTATACTATCCAGCTGTTGCATTCATCGTCCAGTCTTCTAACAATTATAATACCGTAGACGGTTCGTTGTGAAGATTTCTATTTTTTCGATCGTGTAACCAACTGTTATTTATTTCGGGAACATTTCGAACTCGGCATCCCGATTTATCGTTGATATCGATTCGGAACGACAAATCGGGTAGCCGAGTTCGAATTCTAGTTAAATTCTTTGCATTCACTTACGCACAAATACCCTTGGGAAAGGTATTAATCCGCCTCTTCCCTCTAGTTATTGGTTAAATAATAAGACAGATTGGGTTCTATAGCCTTGGCTGGCAACCAGTCTACTGCAGAAAGCAATGGCAACATACTGTGGGATAATCTTCTGCCTAGTCAGTCATGTCTCTTTCGAGACATGATCGCCTAAAGCGTGTTTGACGTATGGCACTTAACTGACTGGCTGAATTTCATAGTTGGAAACATGATTAAGTCTTCTACTAGTCATAAAGTGAGGGATCAGTTTTATATTGTTAAGAACTAATAAACTGATCTCCCACTAATTACTACTTAATAATATAATACATCTCTTCCCCCTCTAGCTTTGAGTCAAATAACAGGACAGATTGGGTTCTATAGCCTTCGTTGGCAACTAATCTACCGCAGAAAGCAATGGCAACCTACTGTGGGATAATCTTTTGCCCAGTCAGACATGTCTCTTTCGAGACATGATCACCTAAAGTGTCTATTACGTATGGCACTTGACTGACTGAATGAGGCTATCCGATTGATCGGATTGGGCCCTGTTCACTTATTCGTACTGTTCATGGGGAGTTCAGTTTCTAAGATCCCGTTAGCAGCATCCTGGGTGGCCACCCATTGCCAAAACGTTACCCTGCATTAGGTAGCGTAACAATTTTTTCCTTTCGCACTTCTTGCTTATGGAACTCTCTTCCGTCTCTATTCCATCTTCTTGCTTGTTCAATCTTCAGAATTTAAATTTAATGTCAATCTTCATCTTTTGTCTTCTTAATTCCCGTATTTTATTGTTCTCTCTACTTAATAACGCTTTCTTTTTTATTTGTTCATATTCTCTCAGACTCAGTAACCTCTTGCGTCTTAGAGGCTTCATTGCCTTGTTTGGGTTTTTTTTTTAAAATTGGCCTTTCCGAAACAAATGCTGTGATATAGACAAAAGTTAGACAAAATAATATCTCAATCAACATTACGGAGACTATATTCATATTTGAATAAATCGTATTTCTGTTTAGCAATTCTTGCAGTTGACCACTGGTCAGTCTAGCATTACAATGGATAGGCATGTTCAATGAAGCCAATATAGACTTCCAATAAAACTAAGCGAGGATTCACTTTAAACAGACCGTTGGCTACTCGCCAAAGACAAACACGTAGCGCATATTAAATATCGCTACAAAGAGAACTATTTTACACCAGTGGCCACAGGTCAATATTTGATAAAGTCGTTCGAATAAAATTCGTTCAAATAAATGTGAGTAATAAAAGGAATGAAGTGAGTTTATATTAAATCGGTTAGAACACACGTCGAAAGAAGGAAGTAGCCAAGATGGTAATGCCAGTGTTGACATTTATTGTTTCCTTATAAGGAAACTATTTTGAGGCCCCTAGATGACACACCAGGATTTATTATTGGAGGCCACAACCTGAACAACATAAGATACGCGGACGATACAGTACTGATTGCGGACACGGAAAGGAAACTGCAAGATCTCATACAGAAAGTAGCAGTGGAAAGTGACAAGAAAGGACTACAAATAAACTTTAAGAAAACTGAGTGCATGGTCATCAGCAAAAGATACAACCCAAAATGCCAAATACAGGTGGGGGATAACAGAATCAAACAAGTCCAAGAATTTAAGTACCTAGGAAATGTTCTAACAGGAGATGGAAAGTGCGACACGGAGATCCGAAGGCGAATTGGCATGGCAAAGGACGCGTTCCAGAAGATGAGCAAAATACTAACACACAGGAAGATCTCAATAGAAACGAAGAAAAGAGTGCTAGACTGCTACGTGATGTCAGTTCTTCAGTACGGCTGTGAATGCTGGACAATATCATCGAAAATGAGGACAAAACTGGAAGCGGCCGAAATGTGGTTCTACAGAAGGGTGCTACGGATATCGTGGACTGAGCATACAAGCAACGACGAAGTGTTAGAAAGAATGGCAACAAAAAGGAAATTGATGCTGAGCATCAGGAAGAGACAACTGAAGTTCCTGGGACACGCAATGAGGAAGGAGAGCCTGGAGAACCTGATACTGACTGGACAGATAGAAGGAAGGAGAGACAGAGGAAGGCAGCGGATAACATATCTGCAGAGTCTGATCAGGTGGATGACGGAACGGGGGTTGCCAGGAGCAACAGGAGCAAACATACTAAGAGCCACAAGGGATAGAGAGACGTGGAGATCCATGATCGCCTACGTCCTGAAGGGACAGGGCACAGAGAAGAAGAAGAAGAACTGTTCGCTAGAAACAAAGAAGAGAGTACTGAATTGCTAAATGATGTCAGTTCATCAATATGACAGTGAATGCTGGACAATATTTTCAAAGATGAAGGAAAAACTTGAAGCAACTGAAATGGAGGTCTACAGAAGGATGCTGCGAATATCATGGACCGAGCATGTGAGCAATCATGAGGTTTTGGAAATGATGGAAACGAAAAGGAAATTAATACTGAGCATCAGGAAGAGACAGCTGAAGTTCCTGGGACATGCAATGAGGAAAGAGGGCTTGGAGAACCTGATACTAACAGGCCAGATAGAGGGAACAAGATACAGGTGAAAGCAGCGGATAACATATTTAAAGGACCTAATCAGGTGGATGATGGAACGAGGGTTGCATGGTGTAACAGGAGAAGGCGTGCTAATGCTCACCAGGGATAGGGAGACGTGGAAAGCCATGATCGGCTACGTCCTGAAGGGACAGGGCACACAAAGAAGAAGAAGAATTGTTAATACGCATTCTAGTACCGATCTCTAGTACCGGAGATCCCACAACATATATATATATATATAGTGACAAAGTTTAGATTTGCATAATCTCTCTCTCTCTCTCTCTCTCTCTCTCTCTCTCTCTCTCTCTCTCTCTCTCTCTCTCTCTGTGTGTGTGTATTGTTGTAGATCCCGGAAATGGGAACCACACAAAATAAAGGAACAACAACCAGAATTTGAGATAGAAAAATAAGTATATTAAGCGTAAAGATACAAACTTGAACGCAGGTTAGTAATCCAGGAATACGATTAGTACGAAATATGTATACATGTCTCTGAAGTGAAACCGTAGTATGTTTAGTAAGTTCATGTCGGAAGCTGACGGATGCTGTTTAATAATATTCTGACTGAGTGGATCTCAGAGCTACTTACTATAAACTCCTGACGCTGTATTCTCCGTGAAACCTCGGTATCTTACGGTATCGTTCGGTATCTTTCGAACTCTAACGGATCCCGCGGAGCTCTCGATGCCTAACGTTATTTCACGATGTCACACAATGTTTGTCGTCATGCTTCTATGGCAGAAGTATATGCATACTCTAGAGGAGTTTATTGTCCTGGAAAAAGGGGAGACCCCACAACACATAATGATCAATGGGGTTGCATTCTTAGGAGTTAGGTGGCCAGATTTAAGGGCTGATGTGGTCGCAGAAATTGTCTGATACCTATGACTGGGTTCTCATGCCTACCTTACATGGGACAGGGGTCTTTTGACTGACAAACGGTCTTCCAGTAGTGATATTCTTGACCTAGTTCAGCGCAAACTTCTAAAGAGACCTGGTGTAGGTTTCTGCGATCAGTCTGGGGCCTTCTTTAATGATCAATGAAGGCATAACGTCTCTATCAGGAGTGAGCACTCCAATTACTTTCATAATAACCATTAGACTCACCCAGCTCTTTCCGAATGGTCGTCGGATTCGCACCCAAATACACTGAAATGTCTTAGAGCTTCTTGCGCGAAGGGTAAACAGTACAGGATGCCATTACCAAATTCCTGGCGTACTGAATTGCGTCATGGTGCACTTTTCTTCACAGACGGTACTCAACTGACCCTACTATACTGTGCTGTCGACAAAATAAAAAAAAACAAAATTTCAAAGACGAGTATTTTGTCCATCGCACAATATATATTATATATATATATACAGTAAAATGAATTAGAGCACTCTGGCTATTGGGCGCGTATAATGATAATATACGCGCTAAAAAGTCTGCCTTCTTCTACCGAACGCCCATAGCCCAGAGGTAGAATCGCCGACTGACGCCAATTCGGTCGGGTTTCAATAAAGCAATCGGAGTCTAACCGTACTGATGAGCTTTGATGCAGCGAAACAGATCTGTCTGCGGATGACAATGATTGCTAGATAACCCAGGCTCGAAACCCGACCAAATTGGCGTCATATATATATATATATATATATATATATATATATATATACAGTACCGTGCAAAAGTATTAGGACAAGAACTATTTATCTTTTATGAGGCATCAAAATAAACTTTAAAATCACCCCTGTCCTAACACTTTTGCACACTACCGGTAGTGTGCAAAAGTATTAGGACAGGGGTGATTTTTTCTAAAATCCTTACTAAAAGTCAAATACAGGGTGAAAAGCCAAACCTTTGTAAGAATTATTTAATTAAAAAGGAAAAGAAAGGAAGGCTTCGAAATATGAATTTGCTCCCCACAATTCCCTAATCTCAATTCTATTGAACAACTATGGGATATTTTGGATAAAAATATTGTTACTTTGCAAGACACTTTGGGAACAAATACAACCTGTTTGGCAGGAGATACCATTAGAGACATTGAAGAAGCTTGTGTTACCAATGTCTGACAGAATGAAGACTGTGATCAAAGCAAAAAGCTATTATACTAAATTTTAAATTTATTTTTTAACAAATATTTTTTCTTGTTAAAGCATTTGTTGAGAAAATCAAATACAATTACTTTAATTAAATTGTTTTTTCTGTCAATATGCCCCATAAAAGATAAAATAGTTCTTGTCCTAAAACTTTTGCACAGTACTGAATATATATTTTTGTATTTAGGCAGCAATTTTTTTTAACATGTCAGATTAAATAAATTGCAAATAATATGTTTGCTTATTTTTAACAAAATCTGTTCATACAGATAATTTTTCGCGTATTACAATCAAAAGATGTCAGAAATGAGCTGTAACGTTGACATGTTATTTCCATTCATTTCTCAAGGTACCCAAGTACTTTCAACTTCTTTCCGAGATCATCTTCAGTGTTGTGAGTTATGGTAACAAATGTAACCGGAAAACTGTATTGCTAAAAATTACTGTACATTTTTTCAGCTTCAAATATAACAGTTTACAAATTGCTAGTGTCCATTAGAACGTGAAAATTATCCAAAATGGATTTTTTTTTATATATTGTAATGTCACAGTCATGCACGTGTTGAGGCATGAAAAAACTGTTCTACAGTATTCATAGCTGATTCTATTAATTGACGGCTTAAGTGTTTTAATGAATATTGCCTCGGGAATCTGTTGTTTGCTTTTGTTGTTTTCTTGATGTAGGATATATATATATATATATATATATATATAGTGAGAGAGAGATTGAACAAATAGACAGATATGGTTAGTAAGAAATATGATATATATATATATATATATATATATATATATAGTGAGAGAGAGATTGAACAAATAGACAGATATGGTTAGTAAGAAATATGATATATATATATATATATATATATATATACATATATATATATATATATATATATATATATATATTCCACTTGTAAAGGTGTTATTACGCCACCTAGCTTTCTACCATGAGTGGTGTCTTCAGGCGATTTTCAATAACTCATTTTACTGTTTACCGTTTTTTTAAGAACGCTCATCTAACTGTGGTTTTTTTGAACGCTCACGTGGCAGAGAATTTTTGAACGCGCAGTTTTTAAAATTACAAGAAATTAAAACGTTTTCACCCATGGTTGTATGAAACTAATAGATATTTTTAGTATGGTTGCACTGGTTAAACATGGATCGCGTAATAACTCGTTTACAAATGGAAAATATTCAAAAGTTCAACAATATAATTGCATTGAACATTTTAATACAGATGTGCACTGGTATAATTTTATTATGACCAAAAACTAAGTAATTAAACAATATATATATATATATATATATATATATATATATATATATATATATATATATATATATATATATAACCGGTCATAATTATTTGGACACTCCAGTTTTTTTTTAAATGATGGATATTTCATACTGTTTTTAGTATTTATTGCCAAATGAAAATAGAATGGTTATTTTGTTATTATTACTTTGCAAAATTTTACAAGGCAAGAAAGCAAAGATGAACTCGTCCGAATCACCCATTTTTCATTTTTTCATTGATGAAACTGCAATATAGGTAATTATTAAATATTTATAAATTCATTTGATGCACATGCTATTGTGCAATATTAACAAAAGAAACATTCTATTTTTATTTACAATTATTCACTTGGCAATAAATACTAAAATTTGTATGAAATATATCATTTTTTAAAACACTGGGGTGGCCTAATAATTATGGCCGGTAATATATAATAATAATAATAATAATAATAATAATAATAATAATAATAATTATAATTATATATTCCGTTTACTTGCTTCCCTTTTCTGTTTATTCTTCCCCCTACCATTTCTTCCGACCAGACAAGGCTAAATTTCAACTTTAACTCTCGACTCAGTTAAGGGATAGGCGTTTTCAAAAAATCTAAAAATAAAAATAAAAATAGACATAAATATTTGTCTGCTTTCTTATTAATCCCACCCTTTTAATTTTCCGTGATAAAAAAAAATTTTTTAACTTCTGCCGGTAAAATATCTTTGTTCATTTTGTCATTTGGCTTTTTAAAATAAAATTCGTTGCTGATGACACGAGAAATTTCCCGTAGAAATTTCTCGTAGAAATGGCCATTCAACGAATTTGAACATCGGAATTTGTTTTATTTTACACACACACACACACACACACACACACACACACACACACACACACACACACACACATATATATATATATATATATATTATATTTTAGAACATGTACATAATTTTTCTATATATATCCACAACAAAGGTAGTTTGTTTCGACATTGAATCTTCAATGTATCATCAGGTGGTATGTAAAGTAATGGAAAGCCTCTTTCCTTATATTTGGTCAGTTTAGTTAGAGGTGTTGGTGGGGGTTAGTGATAGGGGGTGTCTCTGACCGTTGGAATTTTGGAGAGGATTTAGTTAAAGTGGTTGATTAATGAGAGTTTTGACCTCTAGACAGATTTAAAGTTGTAAGTTTTATATCATTTGGATTTCTTAGAGTAGCGTGGGGGATGGGTTTGAAACTGGATATTTTTATTTAAGCAGTGCTTCATAGATCTACATATTATATATCGAGCAGTTTTAAATTAATGTTTTGGACGTTGTAAGAATTCTTTCTTCGTTCTGTATTCACTCGGATATATATATATATATATATATATATATATATATATATATATATATATATATATATCATGCCATTATTTGGAAATCTAAAACTCAAAGAATATCAGGATGTTGACATAGAGATTCTGCCTATCACTCAGACACACTTTCTTTGTAATTCATTGGAAAGAAGGAAATCTCATTCGGACAAACTACAGAGAAGATCTTAAAATCTTCCATCCCAAATCAACTATTATCTATCCTACTTATCCTCATAATATGCATTTCTTACCTGCTCCTTTTGAATTGAGAGGAAAATGGCAAAAAGAACGGTAGCCCCTAATGTTATTCGCCGATAATATTATCAAAAACACCCAATTAATGTCTAAAAATGCGATACATAGATACATTTTTTTTTATCAGTTAGTCAGTATAGTGCCATACGTGATACACGGTTGGCTGATCATGTCTCTTTCGAGACATGATTGACTGGGCAGTAGGTTGCCATTACTTGCCAACCAAAGCTACTGAATCTAATCTAGCCTGCTATTTAATCCATAGCTGGAGGGAGAAGAGACGGATTCGTAACATTCTCTAGGGTATTTGCGCGTAAGTGAATGCAATGAATTCAACTGGAATTAGAACATGGCTCACCGATTTCCCATTCGAAGCCGATATCCACTGCACAAGAACGTTTTTTCCATACAAGACTATAATATATTTATTAATCTGATACATTTAGAGAGTTATAACAAGAATTAATAATAATTATATAAAAAAGATATGCTGTAAAAACCGCTATGTGACAAACATGATATTTGACTTTGGAAGTAACCGGAAATCCAATACTAAACAGGAAACAAGTGAAGAACCCGTATTATTTTTCAAAAGACCGGAAAGGAGAGAACTGGACAATAAGTAAAACTAACCACACCTATTGAGAAGAAGAGAAAAAAGGGAAATAATTAATTGGTAAATAAAACTTCGAAGTTCAGGAGAGACATGGTAAGTATAGAATTGAAGTAGACTTTAGATGAAACCTGGAACAATTGATAAACGTCTACTTCTGCTAAAACAAAACCAAAAAGACAAGAGGGAGTGTTAACTGGTTTTATTAAACTTTCGCGAAAGATGTTTAAATCTATAATAAATAATTATTAAATATATCTTAAACTAAATTTTCTTCAACGAAGAGAACTCAGCTAAAGGAAAACCCTTTAATTTAGTACCGTTTGCTGGGTAAATTTTTGGATATAGCAGTATATATATATATATATATATATATATATATATATATATATATATATTGATGCATGTTTTATTAAATAATATAGACAAGTCTATTTATTTTATGTAATTTTTTTTCATATTGTCTGATAAACATAACAGCATTATCATTAAATGAAGAAAGAAAATCACAATATTGATACATAATTTATATTATAATCCAATCTAAGCTTTCGTCTTACATAAGCCATTTTCAAAGATGTCACATTGCAGTATAATATAACAATTCACGGACAAACAATAATGACAGTCTGTTGTTTTTTTTTTTTTTTTTTTTTACATGGAAGATTTAAAAGCAACAACAAAATTGTTTATATATATATATATATATATATATATATATATATATATATATATATATATATATATTTGAACATGTACAAATTTTTTATATATCCAGTACATATGGTACATTTTGTTTCGACATTGAAACTACAATGTCTCATCAGGTGGTGTGGAAAGGAATGGAAAGCCTCTTTTCTTATATTTGGTGAGTTGTGCGTGGAATGTTGGTGGAGGTCAGTGATAAGGGAATAAGTCTTGTAAATTGTCCGTTTGAATTTTGAAGAAAGTGTTGTGGGTAGTGAATATAGTTGATTAATGAGTGTCTGGGAATTTTGTCAACAGATTTAACATTAGAAGATAGGATGTACGTTTTATGACCTTCTGACTAGACTTTATCCTTTGGATTTCTTAGAGGAGCAGAGTAGGGAGGTGTAAAGGGTGGGAAGGGATGGGATTGGACTTAATGTTTATTTGTACAACTATAGAATATTTTTGCATTTAAGCATAGTTTTTATAATTAATCTAATTTTGTATATTTAACCTTAATTTTGAAATTAGGAAATCGATTTTTTTCTATAAAATTTTAAATTAGATCACAGTTTGTGGTGTGTAATAGGTATAAAATAGGAGGAAAAATTTAATGTTTATATTTAAGGTAAACAGGTTATAGGTAAAATTTAATGTAAGAGGTAATATTTAATGTTTGTATTTAAGGTAATAGGTAAATAGGTAATAGGTATGTTTGTATTTAAGGTAACAGTTAAAAATTAAAATAGTTTAAAATTTAAGCACATTAATCTAATTTTGTATATTTAACTTTTTTAATATTTAAATTTTTGAATTTAGGAAATCGATTTTTTCTATAAAAGTTTAAATTTTAAATTAGATCACAGTTTGTGGTGTGTAATAGATAAAATTTAATGTAAGAGTGTTGTTAGTACTATGAAGGTTTATCGTCTCTAAGGGGTCCTAGCTTTGGCTTTTGTAGTATTTTTAGCATGATTGTAAGGTTAGTTCTTTAATGTGCTTGCAGTTTACTATGGTTTCATGCCTCTGGTTTAAAAGCTTGTTGCTATTTATATATTTAATGATTTCAATTTTTTCTTGAAAACAAAGGAAACATGGCTCTTTTATTGATTCAGCTGTTCTTGCTTGTTTGAGGATTTTCCATTTAACTTTAGGTGTTTTATTTTCTTCTTGTAACTTTCAAAAGTATTTGGAAAAAGATATTATGTTTTGTTTTTCTTTGTTATTGAAAGATGAGAGGTGATTGTAAAAGCGCTTTTTAAATAAGTTCATGGTGTTTCCGATATATATATATTTTCATCTTTAGGATTCTCCATAGATGAAATCGAACACATAATATATCAAAGATTTCGTTAAACATTTATTAGGCATGGGGCATTGGTTTGGGTTTCTACAATTACAGAGGTTGTTATTATGGGGCAGACTGGCATTAGTGTTGGAGTTATTATTGCTGTGTGCTTTTAATATTTTGCTGTTATGTACTTTAATTATTTTTATAGATTGTTGGAGCAGATATAGTTTAGTTTTATTGTATTCTTATTGAAGATTTTGCTTAGAGGGTTATTTTTAGGAAAATGCTTAGCTATCAGTTTAAGAAATTTATGTCCAATCTTGAATATTTAATGTTTGTATTTAAGGTAATAGGTAAATAGGTAATAGGTATGTTTGTATTTAAGGTAATAGTTAAAAATTAAAATAGTTTAAAATTTAAGCACATTAATCTAATTTTGTATATTTAACTTTTTTAATATTTAAATTTTTGAATTTAGGAAATCGATTTTTTCTATAAAAGTTTAAATTTTAAATTAGATCACAGTTTGTGGTGTGTAATAGATAAAATTTAATGTAAGAGTGTTGTTAGTACTATGAAGGTTTATCGTCTCTAAGGGGTCCTAGCTTTGGCTTTTGTAGTATTTTTAGCATGATTGTAAGGTTAGTTCTTTAATGTGCTTGCAGTTTACTATGGTTTCATGCCTCTGGTTTAAAAGCTTGTTGCTATTTATATATTTAATGATTTCAATTTTTTCTTGAAAACAAAGGAAACATGGCTCTTTTATTGATTCAGCTGTTCTTGCTTGTTTGAGGATTTTCCATTTAACTTTAGGTGTTTTATTTTCTTCTTGTAACTTTCAAAAGTATTTGGAAAAAGATATTATGTTTTGTTTTTCTTTGTTATTGAAAGATGAGAGGTGATTGTAAAAGCGCTTTTTAAATAAGTTCATGGTGTTTCCGATATATATATATTTTCATCTTTAGGATTCTCCATAGATGAAATCGAACACATAATATATCAAAGATTTCGTTAAACATTTATTAGGCATGGGGCATTGGTTTGGGTTTCTACAATTACAGAGGTTGTTATTATGGGGCAGACTGGCATTAGTGTTGGAGTTATTATTGCTGTGTGCTTTTAATATTTTGCTGTTATGTACTTTAATTATTTTTATAGATTGTTGGAGCAGATATAGTTTAGTTTTATTGTATTCTTATTGAAGATTTTGCTTAGAGGGTTATTTTTAGGAAAATGCTTAGCTATCAGTTTAAGAAATTTATGTCCAATCTTGAAGTTAACTGACTGATTACAAGGAGGGTTAAACCATATGATTTTTCTGTTTCTATTTTTGCTTTTTGAGCTCTTGAATTTTTCCACAAAGTTAATTTTGGATGATTGATATCCGCTTTCTTTAAGAATTTTGTTGTAAATTAACTTGTGTTTATCAAATATTTCTTTATTTGAGGAGTGTGTATGTTAATGCGGCATTCCACTGATGATGGGATATGCTTGATAATGGATGGTGGGTGATTAGAATTGGGGTTTATATAGATTGGGTTAGCATTATCTTTCATGTAAGGTTAGAAAGTGTTCAATACTAAGTCTAATGTTATGTCCAGGAAGTCAACTTGCTTGATATTAGGGTTAATTACTACGTTAAGACCAAGGAATTAAACACTTTATGAATTAATTTTCTAGTTTTATTAACCTTACCTCCAGTAGATTTATTTATTATCATGAGTCCGTCATCTCTGTAGTGTCCTATATTGTTAGTGTCGAGTTCTTTATACGCCGTGAGGATGTACAATAGGAATAATCCGACTAGATCCGAAGATTCTGCGGAATCCAGGGCTCCCATAGATAAATCAAAATTATCCGTTGAATTTTTTGTCCACTGTTCGTTGTTGTGGATGAGAACTGATTTTCTACAGTTCAAAATTATCTTGATTTCATCCTTTGAGATGTCCGAGTAGAATTCCACAAGTTATATATATGACTATCATTATTAACAACCTGATGAGACATTAATCTTTTAATGTCGAAACAAAATGTACAATTTTGTAGTAGCTTGTGGTTTGTAAATGTTCTCAGATATAATTTATAATAAATATTCATTGCTCTATTTTTATAGTGAGCACTGTTTTAAATTAATGTTTTGAACGTTGCAATTATTTTCTTCGTTCCTTATTCATTTGGATTATATTTTTATTTATCTATCTATCGATATATATATATATATATATCTATATATATATATATATATATATATATGTATGTATATATATATATATGTGTGTGTGTGTGCGTGTGTATGTGTATGTGTGTGTGTGTGTGTGTGCGCGCGCAATTTTGACAGTGTGTAAAGTAAGCATTTTTGATTGATTAGAGAATCTGACCTTTTGGATCCAAGATTTTATTTCGCAAAGTTGGACGCGACTTGTCGAACTTCAGTCAGACATTTTTTTTTGTTTTGGCCATTTGGATTTTAACGCTTGTCAGTGGCATTTCAAGACTCTCAACACGGAAGTGTCGTCTCTGTCCATTTTAGTTTCTTTCCGTTCATCGTGTAACACTCTCAGTGTTCTGCTTCTGTGTATCTTTCAGCTCCTTAACCACATCAACTTCAGTTTCGGTTACTGGGCAAAGAAAGTCTCTCTATGTCTGTCATGCTATGCCCATGAATTTGTTGCCAGGTAGAAAACAATGTTAGGAAAAAGGGTTAAACAGCTGACAGACGTTAACGCATGAGGCGCGCAAACAAGAAGAGTGTCACCTTCGTTTGCGTCTTGCACGGTGAATTCCGTATTTATTTCCTGATAGAATTTGTCCTTTCTCTTTTGATTTTATTCTTTTCTTTCTGTTTTTTTTTTCTCACTTTCTTTCATTTTTATTCGGGTTTTAGATTTCTTCTTTTGCTTTATTTTTCCTATTTCGTTCTTTCTTTTATTTATTTCTCTCTTTTTGATTTTTCATTTACTTTTTACTTTTTCTTTCGATTTTCTTGGTTTCTCTTTCGTCATAATTTCCTTTCTTTTTCTCTCTCTCTCTCTCTCTCTCTTTCTTTCTTTCTTTCTTATTTTTTCATTTATTTTTACTTTTTCTTTTGATTCTCCTTGTTTTTTCCGTAATACTTTCCTTTCTTTCTTTCTTTCTTTCTTTCTTTCTTTCTTTCTTTTTTGTTTGTGATTTATTTTTTCTTTCGATTCTCCTTGGTTTCTTTTCCGTAATAATTTCCTTTCTTTCTTTCTTTCTTTCTTTCTTTTTTCTTTCTTTCGTTTCTTTCTTTTTTGTTTTTTGATTTATTTTTTCTTTCGATTCTTCTTGGTTTCTTTTCCTTCTTTCTTCTTTCTTTCTTTCTTTCTTTCTTTTATTTCTTTTTTGCTTTTTCATTTACTTTTTACTGTTTCTTTCGATTCTCCTTGGTTTTTCTTCCGTAATAATTTCCTTTCTTTCTTTCTTTCTTTCTTTCTGTCTTTCTTTTTTTTTACTTTTCTTTTGCTTTTTACTTTTTCTTTCGAGTTTTCTTGATTTCTCTTCCGTAATAATTTTCTTTCTTTCTTTCTTTTTTCTTTCTTTCTTTTCTTTCTTTTCTTTCTTTTTTTGTTTTTTGATTTATTTTTTCTTTCGATTTTCCTTGGTTTCTCTTCCGTAATAATTTCTTTTCCTTCTTTCTTTCTTTCTTTCTTTCTTTCTTTCTTTCTTTCTTTTATTTATTTTTTGGTTTTTCATTTACTTTTTATTTTTTCTTTAGATTCTCCTTGGTTTCTCTTCCGTAATAATTTCCTTTCTTTCTTTCTTTCTTTCTTTATTTCTTTCTTTCTTTCTTTCTTTCTTTCTTTTTGATTTTGCTTTTGCTTTTTATTTTTTCTTTCGAGTTTTCTTGAATTCTCTTCCGTAATAATGTCCTTTCTTTCTTTCTTTTTTTTTTTCTTTCTTTCCATTTTATTCCATATTTATGACTATTTTTTTTATTTGTTTCAATCATTACTTACAATTTTCATTCTGGCCGTCCATCCCTTCATTTCCTTATCTTTTTCATTTCTTGTTCATTTTTTAATTTATTTATTAATTCATTCGTTTCTTTCTTCCTTCTTTCCTTTTTTATTTTTCTATTTATTTTAATTCCCGACTTTTATTCTGATTGCTATTTTTTTCACACTTTTCTTTATTTATTATTTTTGATTAAATTAACTTCGTCTGCTTTCGTATATTTTATTTTTTAGGACTTCTCATAATGTAGCAGACTTTATTATCATAGTTTTATTGTTATTAATGCACATAATTTTTACAGTCGAGAGAGATCATGTAACAACAAGGAATCTTCTGCTGTTATCTGGATGGCTAAATATCTTTCAGGTTGTGGAATAAATAAACTTTTGAAATACCTCGGATGAGTTATAATAAATTTAATATTGCAAATAAAGATACTGAACATGGAATAGACTGTGATTTTAGCAAACGTAAGAATTTAAGTACCTAGGAAGTGTTCTATCAGGAGATGGAAAGTGCGACACGGAGATCCGAAGGCGAATTGGCATGGCAAAGGACGCGTTCCAGAAGATGAGCAAAATACAAACACACAGGAAAATCTCAATAGAAACGAAGAAAAGAGTTCTAGACTGCTACGTGATGTCAGTTCTTCAATACGGCTGTGAATGCTGGACAATATCATCGAAAATGAGGACAAAACTGGAAGCGGCCGAAATGTGGTTCTACAGAAGGATGCTACGGATATCGTGGACTGAGTATACAAGATAACGACGAGGTGTTAGAAAGAATGGCAACAAAAAGGAAATTGATGCTGAGCATCAGGAAGAGACAACTGAAGTTCCTGGGACATGCAATGAGGAAGGAGAGCCTGGAGAAACTGATACTGACTGGACAGATAGAAGGAAGGAGAGACAGAGGAAGGCAGCGGATAACATATTTGCAGGGACTGATCAGGTGGATGACGGAACGGGGGTTGCCAGGAGCAACAGGAGCAAACATACTAAGAGCCACAAGGAATAGGGAGACGTAGAGAGCCATGATCGCCTACGTCCTGAAGAGACAGGGCACATAGATTGTTGTACTCTTTTTTGTTTTTTTTCCATTTTGTCTCACCTCCACCTTTGTTTAGGATATACTAGCATCATAGCCCGGCGTTGCCCGTGAAAATCAGAACATTTTAGTAGGACTCGGTTACATAAAAAATAATTATATAAAAAATTGTTGTTTTAAATTTTTTCAAAAATTCCATGAAACATTTATTTTCTTTTGTTTTGCGTAAACGTGATTTGATGTTTTGTGTGACATTGCAAACAACATTGCGTTTGTTTTTGTTTCAACATTATATGAGAAAATATTTACATTTTTTGTTGACTAAATGAACTTAACATAAAGATAAAAGTTATTTATTTTGTTTTACTGAAATTAGAAATATAAAAACTATTACGCACTTAGTTCAGAAATTTTCGAAGAATATTCAAAAATGTAGACATTTAATTTTAGACCTAAAAAAATTAAATATAAAGACACATTTTTTAATAAAATGTATTTTAGTCGCGTTTGACACGTGTGATTTGATTTCTGTGATGTAATTCAGCAACCATCTGAGATCTTAGATTTTTTTAAGGAGCAAATGTAAACAATCGGCTCTATTGGCCAAAAAGTGCGAAAAGGAAAATTGCTGAACTTAAAACTCAAAAAGTATGTGTCGACCTGGCTTCCCCGTAGATATGTGTCCCTAGAAAGTTTGAATGGCGTAGTTAAAAATTGTAGTCGTTCATAGGGAACAGTCACACACAGACTCACAGATTGCCTTATATATATAGAGAGAGATTATACATACTAAAAACGCATATATATATGGGTGTGTGTATGTGTGTGTGTATATTTATATATATATATTAATGCATATTTTATTAAATAATATAGACAACTTTTGTCGATTTATTTTATGTAATTTTTTTCCATATCGTCTGATAAGCTTAATAGCATTATCGTTGAAAGAGGAAAGAAAATCACAATATTGATACATGTTTTTATTTAATCCTTTCTGAGCTTTCGGCTTACATCAGCCATTATCAAAGATGAAAATAGTGTTGGTTGTAACGGGCAGTTCGCGGACGAATGTGTCCTGTCTATCACTTACAATTTTGTCAACGTTACCTCTTCGTCACCGGGGCCCGTGGTACAGTTGGTATGACGTTCGCTTAATAACGTAGCTGTCTGGGTTTCAATTCCTGCTAGTGGGTGCGCACTGCTGATGAGTCCAGTGTTTTCTGCATTCTGGTGAGATTTAATAAAAACCTCAGTGAATTATTTACTTAATTTCAAATACTCCTACAATTTCGCATATATATATATAAATATATATATATAAATCATTTCACTCCAAGCAAGGCATTCCACTACCACTATTGCGCAGGGGATTACATAGGGTAAGTGAAGGAGAGAATGCTTTGATAGAGGAAATGTCAGAAGGAGGGTGATAGATGGGTAAGGATACCGAGGATGATGGTTGGGTAGATGGAGAGAGTGTTTGAAAGAATGGATGCGAGTTAGTGTGTTAGGAGGTGTCTATTGACCTTAAATTTAAACTCCTTGAGATTGTAGCTGTCGAGGAAGCAAGTATATGGAAGGGAATTCCACAGTCGGGAAGTGCGAGAAAAGAAGCTGTTGGAGTAGAATTGGTGTTACATTTTATCGGTTTCACTGTAGGGGGCACCAGTGATCTAAGTTCATCAGAGCAGAAGCCGTGAAAGTATTTATAGAAGAGGCACAGGGAATCTACGTCACACCGGTGAGAGTGACTGCAGCCGGTCTACCAAGTCGGTATCGCTCACATTACAGATTCTCCGTTGTATTTTGTCAAGAACCCCGAGGAGGATAGCAGGGTCACTCGACAAGATGTGGCAGCAGTACACGGGCGGACGGTAGATTTATACATGTGCAGGATAGATTCAGGCGGAAAGAATTTCCAGGCCCTGCACAGATAGCCGACTTTCATTCCAGTGAGCAAAATACTCTGGTGTATTTCAAACATAAATTATATTAATGCGAATCTAAAATTTTGAGAATTTTTTTTCATCTTTAAAATTTTCGGTCATTTTTTAGCTATCGACTTATTTGTAAACAAAAGTTAATTCTCAGTTTTAAAAATCTTGCAGAAAAGAAATATACATATTCAATACACGGGCGGATAGTAGATTTATATATGTGAAGGATAGATTCAGACGGAAAAACTTCCGGGCCGTGCACAGAGAACCGACTTTCATAGCAGCGGATTTAGCAATTGATTCGATATAGTTATTCCACTTGAGGTTCGCTGAGAGTATGAGGCCAAGGAGGCGTAGTGTTTTACTTTCTGGGAGGCAGGCCTGTTCCAATCTAATGGGAGGTAGGTGAGATTGTCTATGATGGTTAATTGATAGCAGCTTCGTTTTGGAAGCATTAAAATTTACGAGCCATTTCTTACCCCAGTCCACTACGGATTGGAGGTCCTTTTCAAGCTCGGCAGCGAGGTTCGCTTTGTCGCCCACACCATATTTTTGATCGAGGCGAGAATAAACTCTGGTGTCATCGGCGTACATGCCTACTTGGGATCTTATGGCATCGAGGAGAACATTAATGTAGATCAGAAAGGGCGTAGGACCTAGGATAGACCCTTGAGGAACACCAGCGTTCGTATGGAATTTTTGGGAGGCATGTCCGTTTAATACCACTTTCAATGTGCGGTGAGAGATAAATGACTGGATTAGGTCAAACAAATGTCCAGTTATGCCATAGCTCCGCAGTTTGCGTAGAAGGCCACCATGCCAGTCTCTGTCGAACGCTTTGTAGATATCCAAGGCATCGATTAGGGCTTCGCCATTCTTGTCGAGAGCCTGGTATATATACTCGGTGATGGTGGTTAGCATATCAGCAGTAGACCTGGTGATATATATATATATATATATATATATATATATATATATATATATATATATATATATATTTTATAAGCGTTTCACCCCGAGCAAGGCATGTCACTGCCACTACTGTGCAGGGGGCTACGTAGAGTGGAGAAAGGCTGGTTAAATATAGGAAATAACAGAGGGTGGGTGATAGGCGGGTGAGGATACCGAGAATGAGGGTTGGGTAGATGAGAGTGTTGTGAGAATAGTTGGGAGTTAGTGTGATAGGAGGTGTCTATTGACCCTACATTTAAACACCTGGAGATTGTAACTGTCGGGAAAGCAGACTTGTGGAAGGGAGTTCCACAGGCGGGAAGCGCGAGAAAAGAAGCTGTTGGAGTAGAAATTACGGTTACATCTTATTTGTTTAACTGTAAAAGGGTGGGACCTAGTTGCTAATTTAGTATCTCGTGTAAATTCGTGCTTAGGCGGCACCAGTGATCTAAGCTCATCGGAGCAGAAGCCATGAAAGTACTTGTAGAAGAGGCACAGGGAAGCTACATCACGCCGGTGTGAGAGCGGCTGCAGCCGGTCTGCCAAGTCAGTATCAACCACGTTACAGATCCTCCTTTGTATTTTGTCAAGAAGCCCAAGGAGAGCAGCAGGGGCACCCGACCAGATATGGCAGCAATATTCAATACACGGGCGGATGGTACATTTGTATATGTGCAGAATAGTTTCAGGTGGGAAAAATTTCCGGGCCCTGCACAGAGAGCCGACTTTCATAGCAGCAGATTTGGCAATGGATTCAATATAGTCATTCCATTTGAGGTCCGCCGAGAGTGTAAGGCCAAGGAGGCGTAGTATTTTACTCTCTGGGAGGCTAGCCTGTCCCATGCTAATGGGAGGTAGATGCGATTGTCTATGGTGGTTAGTTGATAACAGCTTTGTTTTGGAGGCATTGAAATTTACCAACCCACAGAATAAAGTAATAGCTTTAAATAAAATGGATGTCATAATTATCCCAACTCGAGGAAACTTTCGGCCAACACTCTTCCAGGGCTACGTTGGTTTTATTATTTAGTAATCCCTTGTGTTTTGTCCTTTATTGACCCTGTGTAATAAAGCCAACGTAGCCCTTGAAGAGTGTTGGTCGAAAGTTTCCTCGGGTTGGGATAATTATGACGTCCATTTTATTTAAATATATATCAGCATGCAGTGTGGGTATAGAAGAATCCAAAGGAGTATCCTGTACATACAGTGGTAGGATAACTCTCTAAGAGAGCTCTAAATATATATGTATTTAAATACATATAGAGCAAATATAAAAAAAATTAAGGCAGACACGTTATTTCATGGTAAATCGGAAGTATAGGCCTATTTCAGGCGGACCGTCATCAGCTTTCGTCTTTATTTTACAAAGGATTTTTAAAGACAGAAGCTGATGTGGTTCGCCTGAAATAGGCCTATACTTCCGATTTACCATGAAATAATGTGGCGGCCTTAATCATATATATATATATATATATATTGTATCGAGGCAGCAAGTAATTTGCAATGCGGTTCTATAACGTCACACAGCGTGATAGCTTGAATTGACAACAAAAGCATGTATTCAAATGCAATGTAACGTGTTATGTCCGGATTTAAAGGTGATTTTATTAAGTGTTGGTTGTTTAGATTTGATGTACATGGCCTCCAATATCTGAAGGTTCCTCTTATTATGTGTATGAGTAAGGATTATTGTATTGTTGACCAAAATCTGTCTGATATTCCCTTCATGTTTATGTATTTGAAGGAAATGTTGTTTAATTGTACTCTAATCAGAAAGGTGACAGGTAAGTCTACGGGAGAGGGTGGTTGTAGTTTTGTTGTCATTTCGCACTATCACGCGGTTTGACGTCATAGAACCGCATTGCAAATTTGAGAACTGCGTTGGTTGTTTTTGGTAACTACAGCCGTTGCCTAACGGAGTTTTATGTCAACACAAAATAAAATCGTCGGTGAAGGTGGATGTTACTGTATTACCGTCTGAATAACCTCTCTGAAGATGGCTCATGTGAGCCGAAAGCTTAAAAGCAAATTAATAAAAAATTATCCAAATGTTGGAGAATGTTTGTCTTTATTTTCAACTGAAATTAAAGCCAAAATACGACGTTTAGAACTGCTCATGATTAAACATAATAGACATTCATTGTCTCTTATATTTAACAGTATATGTTTAGAATATATATATATATATATATATATATATATATATATATATATATATATATATATATAAATTAATACAGGTTTCATTGAATAATATAGACAAGTTCTGTCTATTTATTTTGTCTAAGATCCGTTCGTATGATCTGATTAGCTTGATAGTGTTGTCATGGAAAGACGACAAGAAATCGCAATAATTGTTGATTTTTTTATCAGGTCTGAGCTTTCGGCTTACATAAGCCATTATCAAACGATGAACATTTAATGTTCAGTGAACATAGAACATTTAAATTATTTTTAACAGAGTGGAGTTATACAGAGAAAATTAGACAGGTCCATTTTTTGTGTCGCACATGGCTGTAGGCTGAGAAGGAATGGTGATAGTGGGTTTTTGGTCAATTGAGCGTATAGTGGCATGAGGGATTTGTCTGGGAAGTGCTGCTACTATGGTGTAGGGGGTAAGTATAATAACTATGACCTCTTCCGTCGATTATAGGCATTGACGTATGTTAGTGGAGGTGTCGAAATTTATTTTATTTAGGCTAGGTTTAAACTGTTTCATGTAGATAGCTTCTAGAATTTTAAGTTTTCGTTTATTATTTTCTTGTCTAAGTATATGCATATTTTCAACAAGTGTTTTCCTAAGAAGTGTGTGTTGATAGCTGTGGTGTTTTAAATGCCGGAATATGTTAGAATTTTCATTTAAGTGCTATGTAAGTCTCCGCGAAAGCGAGTTAGTAGTATGTCCAATATAGGTATTATTTAGTTTGTTAGAGATACATTCTCGAAAGGGGCATTTAAATTTATACACTACATTGTTTTTTTGCAAATCGCTAACGGTGGGGGAGGAGTCGTTGCGGACGATTGAGTCGGATGTTGTGGATTTAGCGTAATATATGATAAATTTAATTCTTTTGTTGGGGTCTGTCGGAGAGATATTAGTATTTATGAGTTTTTTTAGGATATTTTCATCTAGTTGGTAGTTGGTGTGCATTTGGCTACGATATAAGAGAGTGATATGTTTGGGGTTGGTTGGGCTATTACCATGTGTTGTTTTTTTCGTGTTCAGGTTTGTAAGGAAATGTCGTATTTGTTCATCAACTATGTAGTTAGGAAAATTATTGTTGATGAGTGTCTGTTTTATGTTTTTTAGTTCACTGTGGAAGATGTGTTTTGTAGACAAGTTGGTTTTTGCACGATGTAGTAGATTTTTTATGATTGCTAATTTGTAATAGTGGGGGCATTCACTAATATAATTAAGTGTGGTGGGATTTCTGTTAGTGGGTTTTTTATATGGTGAGATAGTGAACTTATTGCCATTAGTGCTGATTAGTATATCGAGGAAAGAAATTTTGTTGTCATTGCTGAGTACATAGGTGTGAATTTTAGGACTGAATTATCCTGAAACTGTTTTTGAAGTTGTAGGATTTCGTCAGTATTTTTAATTAACAGTTGGATATCGTCAACGTATCTAAGGTATATTGATGGTTTTTTGAATTTTGTAAAGGTAGTATACTCGATGTTCGACATGTAGAAATTGCTAAATGTCGGACCGAGTACTGAACCCATGGAAACGCCGTCACGTTGTATATCTGAGAATGTATGGTCTTTCAAACGTTCACAAAGACGGAATCACACTTAGGCCGATTTTGTCTATTGTGGGCTCCGTACAACATGAGCTGGCCAAATTATTGGCTGAGTTACTCCAACCAGTTGTAAGACGTATTTTCCAGTCATAATTGATCGGACACCTTTCTGTTATCGAGCTTCGTTAGAAGTTTAGAGTTTGGATACTTATGATATCATATGATATCGTTAGTTTGTATACAAATGTGCCTCTATATGAGACTATCGCCAATTGCGCTGATAAGCTTTTATAGAGGTAATTTGGGTACAGCCAGCATCCCTGAAGAATTGTTTTTGGAATGTATGCGTTTGGCTACAGAAGGAGTTAAATTCAGTTTAATGATATGATGTACGTCCAGACAGATGGCGTTGCGATGGGTAGCCCTTTGTGTCCTGTTCTAGCCAATATTTTTGTTGATTATTTTGAGCTGCTGTTATTTTTGTAAACCCACTATCATTGGTTTGTATACCAGTTGGAGCTTTTTTGTTCCAAGACATGGAATTCGAACTCGGTATCCTGATTTATCCTTCCGAGTTGATATCCGTTGCACCACAATGCACACTGAATTCCAGTCGAATTCCTTGCATTCACTTACGCACAAATACCCTTGGGAAAGGTATTAATCCGTCTCTTCTCTCCAGTTATCTGTCTCTTCTCTCCAGTTAAATAACAGGACAGATTGGGTTCTATAGCCTTGGTTGGCAACCAATCTACCGCAGAAAGCAATGGCAACCTACTGCGGGATAATCTTTTGCCCAGTCAGTTATGTCTCTTTCGAGACATGATAGCCCAAAGCGTGTATCACGTATGGCACTTAAATGACTGGCTTCCCAAGTGCCAAGCAGTACCCTCGAGGCAAGAAATGGTTAAAGGTTCTTTTCCTCAGTCAAAGAGTCAGCAAAAAAAAAAAAAAAAAAAAAAAATGGATAACCTCATCAGACATATGTTGGCATGAAAACTTTTGATAAAGTTTTTCTCCCAGCGAGGAAAGTACGTGCTGAAGAACTATTAAGAAAGTATTTATAGAAAGGCAGAGGAAAGGTACGATACGGTGGTGGGATAGGAACTGAAGTAGAGATTCGGTGTCAAGGCTAATAATCACAATAATGTGTGTTTGTGTGTGTGTGTGTGTGTATGTGTGTGTGTGTGTGTGTGTGTGTGTGTGTGTGTGTGTGTGTGTGTGTGTGTGTGTGTGTGTGTGTGTGTGTGTGTGTGTGTGTGTGTGTGTGTGTGTGTGTGTGTGTGTGGTGTGTGTGTGTGTATGTGTGTGTGTGTGTGTGGTGTGTGTATATGTGTGTGTGTGTGTGTGTGTGTGTGGTATGTGCATATGTGTGTGTGTGTGTGTGTGTGTGTGTGTGTGTGTGTGTGTGTGTGTGTGTGTGTGTGTGTGTGTGTGTGTGTGTGTGTGTGTGTGTGTGTGTGTGTGTGTGTGTGTGTGTGTGTGTGTGTGTGTGTGTGTGTGTGTGTGTGTGTGTGTGTGTGTGTGTGTGTGTATTTAGGCAGCAAATTTTCTTTTAGACATGTCAGAATATATAAATTTCAAACATTATGTCTGCTTATTTTAAATAAAATCCGTTCATACTCACGGAAAATCTTTCGCGTATTATAATTGAAAGATGTCAGAAATGAGCTGTAACGTTGACAGATGTTATTATCATTCATTTCTCACGCTACCCAAGTACTTTCAATCTCTTTCCAAAACCTTCTTCCGGGGTGTTAGTTATGGCAACAAAAAATAATCGCAAAACTGTGTTGCTAAAAATTATTGTACATTTTTTCTGCTACAAATATAACGGTTGACAAATTTGTAGCGTTCATTAGAAGGTGAAAATTATCCAAAATAGAATTTTTTTATATACTGTAATGTCATGTTCATGCACGTGTTAAAGCATGAAAAAACTGTTCCTTTTACAAACATTTTAGAACATTACAGTATTCATAGCTGATTCTATTAATTTACAGCTTAAGTGTTTTAATGATTATTGCCTCGAAAATCTGTAGTTTGCTTTTGTTGTTTTCTTGGTGTAGGATAGTTGTGTTATCGACAATTTTTTTTATTATATTGCGAATGTAGAAATAAATGTTATTGTAGATATCTGGAAATGAACAAATGGTCAGACAAGTGTAATGTAAGACGTCTAGGTAATGTAGTTGTTGTAAATCCAACATATATATTTGTTTTTTGTCGGAGACACATTTTCCCAAGTGACATTTGAATTGATATATAATGTTGGTTTTACGTAACACACACACACACACGTGTGTGTGTGTGTGTGTGTGTGTGTGTGTGTGTGTGTGTGTGTGTGTGTGTGTGTGAGATCATATCGCCCCAAGCAAGGCATTTTACTGCCACTGTTTTGCAGGTCGTTACATAGGAGGAAAGTTATGAGAAAGAGTAACAGGTTATAGCGGGTGTCATGAAGTGGGTAAGAAGAGAATTAAAATTCTGATAAGAGTGGAGATGACGGAGAAAGGAACATGAGAAAGAGGATGCAGGTTAGTGAGATAGGAGATGACTATTGACTTTACATTTAAATTCTTGGAGATTATAGCTGCCGGAGAAGCAAGTAAATGGAAGGGAATTCCACAGGCGGGAAGTGCGAGAAAAGAACCTGTTGGAGTAGAATTTGCGTTTACATTTTATTGGATTCACAGTAAAATGGCGAAACTTTGTTGCTAAACTTGTGGCTCTAGTAAATTCATATTAAGTAAATTCATATATAGTAAATTCATATATAGTAAATTCATATATATATATATATATATATATATATATTAAAATATATATATATATATGAATTTACTATATATGAATTTACTATATATGAATTTACGTGTGTGTGTGTGTGTGTGTGTGTGTGTGTGTGTGTGTTAATAAATATACATATTATCCTATGATTAAGTCAACCCTGGGAGTATCATGCAATACGCAATCATCATTGGTCACATGATTGAAGGTTTAACTTGATTGAATCTGTGTTTTTGCTACTGTTACAGTGTAAACATGGTCGATTCACTGATAATATGAACAAAGGAGAAACAAAGCAATGATCCAAATCTGCAGAGAATATGCCAAATCATCGATAATAATTCAACGGTTCGACATTACCATCTTTCAAGCTTACTGAATCCTCGCGTCAGAGGGCGTCCTTGTCCAGCAACTTTTGAAATTCTCGATCCACTCATTTTTACGCAGTAGTACGCTGTCGCTTTATTGTGTTCAGAGCCTCTAAGAATTTTAGCCCCTTACACACCTTCCGACCAGAGAAATGGGGCTACTTTACCCAGAGTTAAGCAGAGCCCGTCTGCCATGCAATGAAGAATCCTTAAAACCTCTTCACAATTGTCATTTGTTGTTCTTGAACATATTAACTTGTACAAAAGTATTTACAGAAAAGTTACAGGATACCTGCGTTACAGAGATGGGAAAATGATTAAAGCAGAGATGCTAAATCAAAACCAACAATATTGCAGATTCTCTTTTTAGATTTTATCAAGAATCTGTAAATATATAGCAAGAACACCAGACCAGATTTGGCAACATTGTTCAAGGCACAGATGAATGGTAGACTTATAAATATGTAAGATAGATTTTGACAAGAAAAATTGTCTAGCAGGATATCAGGAAGTAACGTTCTTATCTGCAGACTTAACAACTGATTTCTATATATTCCTTCGATTTAAATTTAATAGTGCCAGTTGATATTGAGTTATTGCTAGAAGCAACTCGTGTGAAAGCTGTTTGAGGCATCTCCTACCAAAGATTCAGGTATAGAAAGAAGTGGTAAGAACCGTCGTTCTTAAAAAGACAATCCGCTATATATTCAGAGATGGCGAAATGGAAAATTAGAAAAATGACTGTGAGTAAGTGTATTTAACCATGTGATAGAGAATATTCTTTTTAATATACTGTATACCTTCAATTTATGAGTGCATTTTGAGCTCTTCACGACCTGCCTATCATTTGAAGCACTAATCTATGTTTGTTATCAAGTTATCAGTCTGTAGTCATGTTCTGGCATACACACAAAGAAACTCGTTAAATAAGGATATTCCCTTTACCAGAGAGGCTTTTAACACTATTACGTAGGTTATTCACTGTATCAGGTAGATTAATCATACTATTAGTGATTCATACAATTAAGTAATTTAAGTAGATTATTCACTATTAAGTAGGTTATTAACTATATTAGGTAGGTAATTCATACTATTAGGTAGGTTATTCACTCTGTTAGACAGGTTATTTATTCTGTTAGGCAAGTTATTCACTCGATTAGATAGTTTAGTTACTCGATTAGCTATGCTAGTCAAACTACTAAATAATTTATTCACGCTAAAAGGTAGGTTATTCAAACTATTAAATAAGTAATTTATGCTATTAGATAGGTTACTCGCTCTATTAGTGAGGTTATTCTCGATATTAGGCAAGTTATTCACACTAACAGGTAGGTTATTCTATCTATTGGGTAGGTTATTCTATCTATTGGGTAGGTTATTCAAACTATTAAATAGGTAATTTATGCTATTAGATAGGTTACTCGCTCTATTAGTGAGGTTATTCTCAATATTAGGCAGGTTATTCACACTAACAGGTAGGTTATTCTATCTATTGGGTAGGTTATTCAAACTATTAAATAGGTAATTTATGCTATTAGATAGGTTACTCGCTCTATTAGTGAGGTTATTCTCGATATTAGGCAGGTTATTCACACTAACAGGTAGGTTATTCTATCTATTGGGTAGGTTATTCAAACTATTAAATAGGTAATTTATGCTATTAGATAGGTTACTCGCTCTATTAGTGAGGTTATTCTCGATATTAGGCAGGTTATTCACACTAACAGGTAGGTTATTCTATCTATTGGGTAGGTTATTCAAACTATTAAATAGGTAATTTATGCTATTAGATAGGTTACTCGCTCTATTAGTGAGGTTATTCTCGATATTAGGCAGGTTATTCACACTAACAGGTAGGTTATTCTATCTATTGGGTAGGCTATTCAAACTATTAAATAAGTTATTCACGCTAAAAGCTAGGTTATTCATACTATTAGATAGGTAACTTATTTTATTAGATAGATTACTAACTCTATTAGAAAGGTTATTCACATTGATAGGTAGGTTATTCCCTCCATTATGTAGTTTATTCACTTGATTAAATAGAATATCCAAACTATTAAATAAATCATTCCCCAAAAATGTAGGTTATCCATTCAATTAGATAGGTAATTTATACTATTACATAGGTTGTTGGCTCTATTAGGAAAGTTATTATCGATAATAAGCAAGTTATTCGCACTAATAGGTAGGTTATTTCTCCATTAGATAGGTTATTCACTCGATTAGGTAGATTATTCAAACTATTAAATAAGTTATTCACTTTAACAGGTAATTTATCCATACTATTAGATAGGTTATTTTTACTATTAGATAGGTTACTTGCTCTATTAAAGAGGTTATTTTAGATATTAGTCAGGTTATTCACACTGATAGGTAGGTTATTCCCTCCATTAGGTAGATTTTTCACGCGATTAGTTATGTTATTCAAACTATTAAATAAGCTATTCACTCTAAAAACTATGTTATTCATACTATTAGATAAGTAATTTATACTATTAGATAGATTACTCACTCTATTATGTAGATTATTCTCGATATTAGACAGGTTATTCACACTGATAGGCAGGTTATTCACTCGATTTGGTAGTTTATTTACTCGATTAGTTATGCTATTCAAACAACTAAATAAGTTATTCACGCTGAAAGATAGGTTATTCAAACTATTAAATAGGTAGTTTATGTTATTAGATAGATTACTCACTCTATTAAGGAGATTATTCTCGATATTAGGCAGGTTATTCGTACTATTAGTTAGGTTTATCCCTCTATTAGGTAGGTTATTCACACGATTAAGTTGGTTCTTCAATCTATTTTTAAGATTATTCACACTTTCATTCCCGTTTTCCTTTAAACGTTCTTGTTGCTCATGTTATAGCATAGTATAGCATAGCAAAGTTTTATTCATACTATAACATCACAGCACCCTCATACTTATTTTATAATCGTGTCGCCCCAAGTACGGCATTTTACTGCCGCTGTTGAGCAGGGGGTTATATAGGAGGTAAGTTATGAGAAAGAGTGACCGGTTACAGGGGGTGTCAGGAAGAGGGTAGGAGAAGGATGAGAATACTGATGTGAGTGGAGTGGACGAAAAAAGGAGCAGGAGACCGAGAGAAAGGATGCAAGTTAGTGAGACTATTGACTTTACATTTGAATTCTTGAAGGTTGTAGCTGTCGGGAAAGCAAGTAAACGGAAGGGAATTATACAGGCGGGAAGTGTGAGAGAAGAAGCTGATGGAGTAGAATTTCCGTTTGAAATTTATTGGATTCACAGTAAAAGGGTGGGACTTAGTTGCTAATTATTGTGGAGTTATTGTTGAAATAACTAACGAGAAAACTCGGGAACAGTGAAATAAATAATGTATTAACAAAAATACAAATAGTTTTTAAAGTCGTATGTCCACTCAGCTGCAGGACAAATCAGGTTACGACCTTTACTCCCTCAGTCTCTGGCTCTGACTGCCCGGAAAACAGAACCTGGTAACCGGACTCTGATAAGAAACACTCTCTGGCCCTGCACAGAGATACAATCTATCTAGCAGTAAATGCAGTTATAGATTCGATAAGAACGTTCCACTTCAGGTCAGTCAAGAGAGTAACGAATCAGTCCGCACTTCTTGAAATTTACGCAAGTTTGTATTAAAACTACAAGCACAAAAAAATGAAGTTAACATATCGCTTACTATTGTGGAGTTATTGTCGAAATAAATAACGAGAAGACTCGGGAACAGTGAAATAAAACAATGTATTAACAAAATACAAATAGTTGTTAAAGCTGAGTCGTACGTCCACTCAGCCACAGGACAAACCAAGTTACGACCTTTAACTCTATCAGTCTCTGGATCTGACTGCCCGGAAGACAGAACCGGACGTGACGTCAGGAATAGTCCATTAGTCAATAGACAGACAGGGGTGCCACCCTAACACTAATACTGTAGCTCGAGTGAATTAATGTATTTCTTCTTCATTTAAAAAAGACAGATGAAGAGGAAATATAAGACAATGAAGAGAGAAATGGATAAAAAGAAAAATTACTCTCGCGTTCAGTGGCGTTTCTAACAACGAAATTGCAGAATGGAGGCAAAAGTAAACTGTGTACATTTGTATGTATGCTTTTGTGTATGTGTGGGTATGCGCCTGTTTGTTTATGCGTATGCGTGTGTATAGGTGCGTGGATATCGGTGTGTGTTTATGTGTGTGCCAATGTACACTATACGTGTAGGCGCGTGCCGATAAAAATGACGATACTATATTTATATCGATATACAGTATAACCCGGATATAAGAGACCACGGTATAAGAAAACCCGAATATACGAGAGATTTTATCTGGTCTCAAATTAGAGCCTGTGGTAATGTATATGAAATAGAAAGAGAAATTCGGATATAAGAGATCCTTTATATGGTCCCGCCAACTCTCTTATATCCGGGTTACATTATACTGTCTAAATTGACGTCAACTTCCAGAGAGCTCAATCATAATGAGAGCATCATATATTTGTCATCCACATACAAGCCTGTTTCGCTGTATCACAGCTCATCGATGTGGCTAGACATCTACTTGCTTCTGGCCAGGATCGAAACTAGACCGATTTGGTGTCAGTAGGAGTCGCTCCAAATGAATAATAGCGAAGAAAATAATTGCAACGCTCAAAATATAAATAAAAACTGCTCAATATAAGAATAGAGTAATGAAATTATTTTTTAAATCGTATAACCCCGAGCAAGGCGATAACGCCACTAATGTGCAGGGAGCTACATAAGAGTAAAAAGATTAGATAGGAGGAGAGTAAAGAGAAAGACGAACCAGTTAGAAAGGAACAAGAGAAGGATGGGAATACAGGTGTGATGACGGTTGCAAAAAGTGGAGAGAAAGGAAAGGACATAGAGGGTGGTGTAGAAAGAACTAGAATCAAATGGTTAAGAGATGAGTTTTGATATTGCATTTAAATTCTTGGAGGTTGTAGCCGTCAAGAAAGCAAGAATATGGAAGCGAGTTCTACAGGCGGGAACTGAGAGAGAAGAAGCTGATGGAGTAGAATTGTTGTTTGCTTTTGGTTGATCTATCAGTGAATGGGTGAGACCCAGTTGCCAGTCAGGTTAGGGTTAGGGTTAGTAATTGTGTACAAAAATGGATCACATGAAAAATAGATGAAGGATTCAGCTGGAAACATTGGAAATAAACACAATGCATCTAAATACAGATTAGACATATGTCATAATAGATCCTTCCACCTTAAATGAATCAACAATGTTTTGTGGCAATTTTAGACTTCAACATTAAATTGCCGTGAGCAAAAAAAAAAAAAAAAAGAAAAAAAGAAAAAAAGGTTCTCTGAATGACGTCAAAAATCCGCGAATATTATTCATCCTTTAATAGTTCTACTTTGGTTATTTTGTAATGTTTTTATTTTATTTTTTTTTATATTGTATCACCCCGAGCAAGGCGGTAACGCCACTGCTGTTCGCGGGGCTACATATAAGTAAAAAGATTAGATAGGAGGAGAGTAAAGAGAACGACGAACCAGTTAAAGATGGGAATACAGGTGTGATGACAGTTGCAAGGGTAGAGAAAAAGGAAAGGATATACAGGGTAGTGTAGAAACACCTAGAGTCAAGGGGTTAAGAGATGGGTATTGACATTGCGTTTAAATTCCTTGAGGTTGTAGCCGTCAGGAAAGCAAGAATATGGAAGCGAGTTCCACAGGCGGGAACTGGGAGAAAAGAAAATGCAGGAGTAGAATTGCCTAACTGTGAATGCGTGGGACTCAGTTGCCAGTCAGGTTGCACGAGTAAATACCTGTTGCAGTGGCACCAGTAACTTAAGTTCGTTAGAGCAGAAGACATGAAAGTATTTTTTTTAATCATTTCACCCCGAGCAAGGCGGAAACGCCACTGATGTGCAGGGGGTTACATAAATGTAAAAAGATTAATTAGAAAAGAGTGAGGAGTACAACCTAGTTAGAAAGGAACAATAGAAAGCTGAGAAAGCCGGTGCGATGACAGATACATAGGTGGAGAGAAAGGGAAGGTTATACGGGGGTGGGGAGAGAGCTAGAGTCCAGTGGTTAGTAGATGAGTATTGACATTGCATTTAAATTTCTGGAGGTTGTAGCCGTCAGGAAAGCAAGAATACGGGAGCGAGTTCCACAGGCGGGAAGTGTGAGAGAAGAAGCTGAAGGAGTAGAATTGTCGTCTGCATTTGGCTAACCTGATTGTGAATGGGTGGGACCCAGTTGCCAGTCTGGTTGCACGAGTAAACACCTGTTGATGAGTGACTTAAGTTCGTCTGAGCAGAAGCCATGAAAGTATTTATAGAACAGACAAAGGGAGGCCACATTTCGACGATGGGGAAGTGGCTGCAGTCGAGCCGCCAGATCCGTACCTATCACATTACAGACTCTCCTTTGGAGCCTGTCAAGAACACTGAGGAGAACGGCAGATAGAAGAGACAGAGGGAAGCCACATCCCGTCGGTGGGGAAGTGGCTGGAGTCGAGCCGCCAAGTCGATATCTATCACATTATTGATTCTCCTTTGGAGCTTGTCAAGAACACGGAGATGAACAGCGGGAGCACCAGACCATATATGGCAGTAGTACTCCATGCGCAGACGAATGGTTGATTTGTATATATGCAGGATGGTTTCAGGTGGAAAAAACATACTGGCCCGACACAGTAAACCAACGTTCATAGCTGTGGATTTTGTTATTACTAATCATTAAGTTAGAACAGGTGCAAACTACAAACGACTACAAAATTGTACACTTTGTTTAAACATTGAAAGAACAATGTCTCATAAGGTAGTTAACAATAATATTAATATTGTTAATAAGATAGTTAACAATGATATTAACATTGTTAATAATGAAGTTATCAATGATATTAACAATGTCTGAAGAGTGAAGTTAACAATGATATTAACATTGTTAATAATGTAGTTATCAATGATATTAACAATGTCTGAAGAGGAAGTTAACAATGATATTAACATTGTTAATAAGGTAGTTATCAATGATATTAACAATGTCTGAAGAGGAAGTTAACAACGATATTAACATTGTTAATAATGTAGTTATCAATGATATTAACAATGTCTGAAGAGGAAGTTAACAATGATATTAACATTGTTAATAAGGTAGTTATCAATGATATTAACAATGTCTGAAGAGGAAGTTAATAATGATATTAACATTGTTAATAAGGTAGTTATCAATGATATTAACAATGTCTGAAGAGGAAGTTAACAATGATATTAACATTGTTAATAAGGTAGTTATCAATGATATTAACAATGTCTGAAGAGTGAAGTTAACAATGATATTAACATTGTTAATAAGGTAGTTATCAATGATATTAACAATGTCTGAAGAGGAAGTTAACAATGATATTAACATTGTTAATAATGTAGTTATCAATGATATTAACAATGTCTGAAGAGTGAAGTTAACAATGATATTAACATTGTTAATAAGGTAGTTATCAATGATATTAACAATGTCTGAAGAGGAAGTTAACAATGATATTAACATTGTTAATAATGTAGTTACCAATGATATTAACAATGTCTGAAGAGGAAGTTAACAATGATATTAACATTGTTAATAATGTAGTTATCAATGATATTAACAATGTCTGAAGAGGAAGTTAACAATGATATTAACATTGTTAATAAGGTAGTTATCAATGATATTAACAATGTCTGAAGAGGAAGTTAACAATGATATTAACATTGTTAATAATGTAGTTACCAATGATATTAACAATGTCTGAAGAGGAAGTTAACAATGATATTAACATTGTTAATAATGTAGTTATCAATGATATTAACAATGTCTGAAGAGGAAGTTAACACGATATTAACATTGTTAATAAGGCAGTTATCAATGATATTAACAATGTCTGAAGAGGAAGTTAACAATGATATTAATACTGTTAATAATGTTATCAATGATATTAACAATGTCTGAAGAGGAAGTTAACAATGATATTAACATTGTTAATAAGGTAGTTATCAATGATATTAACAATGTCTGAAGAGGAAGTTAACAATGATATTAACATTGTTAATAAGGTAGTTATCAATGATATTAACAATGTCTGAAGAGGAAGTTAACAATGATATTAACATTGTTAACATAGTTGACAGTGTTAACTATCTGATAAGGTTTTGTTCTTTCAATGTCGAAACAAAATGTTCAGTTTTGTAGTAGTTTGTAGTTTGTAGAATATTCTAAAGTAATAATTAATAATGTATTTAGGTACCTTCACTTATTTTGCCAAGTAACTTATAAATTGTATTTTTAAAAATAAAAAAGTTTTCTTGAAAATTTTATTTTAGTTTTAATTGAAAGCTAATTTTTTTAAAAATTATATCACCCCGAGCAAGGCAGTCCATTGCCACTATAGCGCAGGGGGTTACATAGAGCGATTGGGTATAGGAAATGTCAGAGGGAGGGTCATAGACGAGTTAGAAGGTACGTAGGAAGAGTGTTGGAGGGAATGGGTGCGAGTTAGTGTGTTAAGAGGTGTCTATTGACCTTACATATAAACTCCTGGAGGTTGTAGCCGTCGGGGAAGCAATCATGCGGGAGGGAATTCCACAGGCGGGAAGTGCGAGAAAAGAAGCTGTTGGAGTAGAAATTGCGGTTGCATTTTGTCGGTTTCACTGTAAAGGGGTGGGACCTAGTTGCCAATCTAGTATCTCGTGCAAATTCACACCTAGGGGCACCAGTGATTTAAGTTCATCCGAGCAGAAGTCGTGAAAGTACTTATAGAAGAGGCTCAGGGAAGCAACGTCACGCCGGTGAGAGATTGACTGCAGCCGGTCAGCTAAGTCGGTATCGATCACATTACAGATTCTCCTCTGTATTTTGTCAAGAAGCCCGAGGAGGATAGGAGGGTCACCCGACCAGATGTGGCAGCAGTACACGGGCGGACGGTAGATTTATACATGTGCAGGATAGATTCAGGCGGAAAGAATTTTCAGGCCCTGCACAGATAGCCGACTTTCATTCCAGTGAGCAAAATACTCTGGTGTATTTCAAACATAAATTATATTAATGGGAATCTAAAATTTTGAGATTTTTTCATCTTTAAAATTTTCGGCCTTTTTTAGCTATCGACTTATTTGTAAACAAAAGTTAATTCTTAGTTTTAAAAATCTTGCAGAAAAGAAATATACATCTGTGACATATTATTTTTCGAAAATTAGCAAATTTAATGTTAAACTAATCTGATTTACACAAATATTACTTATTTATAGCATGACATTTAGAATAAAACTATTTCTTCAACAAAGATTTTAACTTTCTTTCCTTACCACCGTATGTGTTGACAGATTTCCCAAGATGCGAGATCAGATAAGATAAAAGTGTATGGCGATCACATGTGATAAAATTGTACAATTTTTTTTTTTTTTTTGTCAAGGGGAGGAATCCCTGAAACACATGACCTTTTAATTTACACATAGAAATGACCATAAGAAAAATTCAAATAAACAAAAAATTTAAAATTATTTTAAAAATAGGGAGGCTCAACGATTTGTATTAAACATTTTTATTTTCGGTTAATAAAAATAATATTCGCTAATTTTCTAGACATTTCAGAAAAAAATATTTTGTCTGGGTGTACCATATCTAAACAAAATTATTTTACCAAGATTTTCTAAAAGTAATCTTTTCAAAAATGATTTTAGTCATTTATGAATAAGTCCTGAAATTTGTATCAAAATCTGACCATTATTTGACTTTTGTAAGAATTTTCAAATTAGTTTGTTTTTCACAGGCTATAAAGTGAGTTGCGTAATACATTTGCCGTAATAAACCCTTGTAAAAATTGTGTCATTCACGGACGAAAGAAAAACAAGATTTTCTACAAAAATTTCGAAAGTGTTAAAAAAAGAATTCAAAATTTCTAAGACAATTAAGCAATACTTTGATCTTCTTCAGTGTAACTCGGATATAAGAGAGTTGTCGGGACCGGATAAGAGTTATCTTATATCCGGATTTGATCTATTTTACACAGTATAACCCGGGTATAAGATACCCTGATATAAGAGACACTCGGATATAAGAGATTTTATATGGGCCCAAATTAGAGCTTGTGGTAATGTATATAAAATAGACCAAACCCGGATATAAGAGAAACCCCGGATATAAGATAACTTTTATCCGGTCTCGACAAATCTCTTATATTACGGTTAAACTGTATACATTACCACAGGCTCTAATCTGGGACCTGAGAACATCTCTCTTATATTCGGGTTTCTCTCATATCAGAGTCTCTTATATCTTATTATAGCACAAACATTTTGCCGAAAAAAACTTTGTTTTTATTTAATTTGGGACAGTTTTTCCTTCATACTACGCTGCTTTGTTTCAGTGATTTAGTTTATCTTTAAGAATATTCAAGCCAGAGAAACGAAAATATTTCGCAAAGAATTAATACCTATCGCTTCTTCGATAACCACTAGCTTTGCCTACCGACGTCGGGATATTCCGCCGCCGAATTGTTGGGAAAGCCACGAAAACAAACAAAAAAAACTATGTTCTCTAATCTTTCAGTGGGTTAAGTGCCATACGTGATACACGCTTTAGGCGATCATGTCTCGAAAGAGACATATGACTGACTGGGCAGAATATTGCCATTGCTTTCTCCGGTAGACTAGTTGCCAGCCAAGGCTATAGAACCCAATCTGTCCTGTTATTTGACTCATAGCTAGAGGGGGAAGAGATGTATTATATTATTAAGTAGTAATTAGTATGGGATTAGTTTATTACTTCACAACAATATAAAACTGATCTCTCAATTTATGCCCAGAATATACGTTAATCATGTTTTCAACTATTATGTTCAGTCAGTCAGTTAAGTGGCATACTTGATAAACCCTTGGGCGATCATGTCTCTTTCGAGTCATGACTGACTGGGCAGAATATTATCTCGCAATAGGTTGCCATTGCTTTCTGCGGTAGACTGGTTGCCAGCTAAGGCTATAGAACCCAATCTGTCCTGTTATTTGACTCATAACTAGAGGGGGAAGAGATGAATTATATTATTAAGTAGTAATTAGTGGGGGATCAGTTTATTACTTCATAACAATATAGAACTGATCCCTCACTTTATGTTTAGTAGATGCCTTAATCATGTTTTCAACTATTTATATTCAGTCAGTCAGTTAAGTGACATACGCGATACACGCTTTGGGCAATCATTTCTCGAAAGAAACATGACTGACTGGGTAGAATATACCTCAGTAGGTTACCATTGTTTTCTGCAGTAGACTGGTTGCCAGCTAAGGCTATAGAATCCAATCTGTCTTATTTTTTAACCCATAACTAGAAGAAGAAAATGGATTAATACCTTTCCCAAGGGTATATGTGTGTAAGTGAATGCAAGGAATTCAACTGGAATTTGAACTTGGTTCCCCGATTTTTTGTTCCGAGTCGATATCCACTGCACCACAACGAACATCCAGTAATCTGTAATCTTTCTTCTTCTATGTGCCCTGTCCCTTCAGGACGTAGGCGATCATGGCTTTCCACGTTTCCCTATCTCTAGTGGCTCTTAGCACGCCTTCTCCTGTTACACCATACAACCCTCGTTCCGTCATCCACCTGATCAGGTCCTTCAAATATGTTATCCGTTGCTTTCCCCTGCCTCTTTATCCTCCTTGAAACAATAATGCTGACAATATTACAAATGGCTTTATTCTTGTTTCAGTTTCGTTTTCTTTTTTTTCTTTTTTTTCTATGAGTTTCATCCGTGTTTGCGTGACGATATATCCCTTATGCGAGACACTGCGTCTCTCGCTAGTCAAGGATCAAAGACAGAACTGAACTTTGCTACGAGTGGAGGCAGCATGTTGACGATTAGATTTTCAAAAAGGACGGGAAATATGACACCAGTTACCGGTTGTTTTCGAGAGATGACCAATAAAGTACGAAGCAATATCGTCCGACAGGAAAGGCTCTTATTCTCTCGGCCCTCATTGAAGAATAGCCTTTCTCTGAAGTCGCGACCGATCACTTGAATTAAAATATATATGTATATTTTTCTTCTTCCCTTGACGTTAAATTTGCTACTTTCTTTAACGATTCGGACATTTTTTTTTTCATGTGTGATTTATTTATTTATTTTGGCAAGGGTGCCATCTTGCTTTTACTAGCCGGTGCGTAAAGTCTCTTGAAAAAAGATTTATCCGTCTGAAGAACTTGCGGTTTGGTTAGACATTTCAAGTGGTCGCTTCTTTTAGAATGCTGCATCTCTTTCCATACAAACATGCACGCACTTCACAGACGCACGCACATTACAAAAACACAAATACCACACACACACACACACACACACACACACACACTACACAAAAACTACACACAGAAATCACACAAACATTGAAGAAACGCACATATTTAAAGGTAAATAAGCATGAGTAGAAATATTGAACTAGGTAAGTGTTGTGCAGTGGATATCGATTCGTAACGACAAATCAGGTTGCGGAGTTCAAATTCCAGTTGGATCCATTACATTCACTTACGCACAAATACCATTGGGAAATGTATTCATCCGTCTCTTCCCTCCAGTTATGGGTTAAATAATAGGATAGATTCGGTTCTATAGCCTTGGCTGGTAACCAGTCTACCGCAGAAAGCAATGGCAACCTCCTGCAGGATAACCTTCAGCCCAGTCAGTCATGTCTCTTTTGAGACATGATCGCCCAAAGCGTGTATAATGTATTCCACTTAACTGACTGAGATAGATATAAGTGGATATAAGTGGACCAAGATAGATAGATAGATAGACAGGTAGGAATAGACTACTTAACTTCACTTTTTGGCGATAACTAATTTTTAAAATGAATGTTGATAAATAAAAGAATAGGTCAGTCAGTTAAGTGCCATACGTGATACACGCTTGGGTGATCACGTCTCGAAAGAGACATGACTGACTGGGCAGAATATTATCCCGCAGTAGGTTGCCATTGCTTTCTAGCCAAGGGTATAGAACCCAATCTGTCCTGCTATTTAACCCATAACTGGAAGGAATAGACGGATTAATACCTTTCCCAAGGGTATTTGCGCGTAAGTAAAGGCAATGAATTCAGCTGGAATTCGAACTCGGCTCCCCGATTTCTCGTTCCGAGCCGATATCCAATGCACCACAACGCACATCCTAAAAGAATAGGTACCTGCACTAAATCGGTAAAAAACATAAAGAAAAACAAATCCCAAACGTAATAAAAACAATTTTTTTTTCATCAAAATATTTATGTTATTATTAAGTGGAAAGATCAAAGTATTTCTTAATTATTTTTAAAAATTATTTAATCTTTTCTAACACGTTCAAAATTTTGGTAAAAATCTTGCTTTTATTTTCGTTAGCGGGGAGCCAATTCTTTACGAGAGTTCATAATAGAAAACAATATTACATACATAAAATATAATATTATATAACTCAGTTCTTTTCCGGTGACAAACACATTAATTAATTCTTGCAAAAATAAAAAAAATATCGAATTTTAATGAAACTTTCATGATTTATTTACAGATGAATGAAATTGTATTTTAAATTATTATATTTAAAAATATTGGTAATTTTTTTTACATATGTTGCGCCATCTTCACGTAAATTCATGAAATTTCAAGAAATTAAATTCTTTACGAAAATTGGTTAAACACAGGACTCATTGAGGAATATAAATCATGTCAGTCAGTCAGTTAAGTGCCATACGTTAAACACGCTTGGGCGATCACGTCTCGAAAGAGACATGATTGACTGGGCGGAAGATTATCCCGCAGTAGTTTGCCATTGCTTTCTGCGGTAGATTGGTTGCCAGTCAAGGCTATAGAACCCAATCTGTCCTGCTATTTAACCCATAACTGAAAGGAAGAGATGGATTAATATCTTTCCCAAGGGTATTTGCGCGTAATTGAATACAATGGATTCAACTGGAATTCGAACTCGGCTCCCCGGTTTCTCGTTCCGAGCCGATATCCACTGTACCACAACGCACATCATTCTTTTAAACCATCTTGCTCCTTTTACCGAAAATCTGCTCCGAATAGTAAAATTAGGAAATGCAATAAAACTATGATATTATTTGATAAGATAAGCTTTTAAATGCTTTAAATATTATAAATTGAGAACTTTGTAGACTGAATTTTTTTCGGTTAATAATGAAATTTTAAAAGAGTTGTTTTCATTTTATTTTAATTATAATAATTTATAAAATTTCAAAGTTCATTTAACCCAAAGTCTTAGTTTGATTTCATTTTTATTTTACAATTCGGATGAGACGTTTTGTTAGTCGAAGTAGTGTTCGACAAAAAGTATTTGATGAACTGAATTTTTTTTTTTAATCGTATCACCTCAAGCAAGGCGGTAACGCCACTGATGTGCAGGGGGCTACGTAATAGTGAAAAGATCGGAAAAGAGAAAGTTAGAAACCATATCCTAAACAGGGAACAAGGGATGAGCCTCTTAACCTGTTCAATAGACATGGGTGGAGTGTGAACCGGGTGATAGATAGATCTATCTAATCCAATTGAAAAAAAAACAACAACAAAGTGTGAAGATTGGAAAAGATAAAGCCGGAAACCACATCCTAAACAGGGAACAAGGGATGAGCCTCTTAACCTGTTCAATAGACTTGGGTGGAGTGTGAACCGGGAGATAGATAGATCTATCTACTCCAATTGAAAAAAAAAAAAAATTGAGAAGATTTGAAAAGGGAAAGCCGGAAACTACATCCTAAACAGGGAACAAGGGATGAGCCTCTTAACCTGTTCAATAGACTTGGGTGGAGTGTGAACCGGGAGATAGATAGATCTATCTACACCAATTGAAAAAAAAAAAATTGAGAAGATTTGAAAAGGGAAAGCCGGAAACTACATCCTAAACAGGGAACAAGGGATGAGCCTCTTAACCTGTTCAATAGACATGGGTGGAGTGTGAAACGGGCGATAGATAGATCTATCTACTGCAATTGAAAAGACAAATAACAAAGTGAGAAGATTGGAAAAGAGAAAGCCGGAAAGCACATCCTAAACAGGGAACAAGGGATGAGCCTCTTAACCTGTTCGATAGACATGGGTGGAGTGTGAACCGGGCGATAGATAGATCTATCTACTCCAATTGAAAATTCTCCGAAGATTTTTCAATATAATATATACCTTAAGCGATACAAATATGTATTTCTCTAGATTTCCTAAAATTATATATGTGGGGTGTAAAACAAAAAATTGAAATTTTCTAAAAAGATAAACATTGAAAAAATGATTAAATTACTTTTTGAAAAAGACCTGTAAGATTGAAATATAAGGGAGCTAGTTAATATTTCTTTTGTTGGGCCTTGTGTCAGACTTAACCGAACTTCCTACACCTTACAGGATTTATGCATAGTTATAATCATCAGAATTATTATCAGAAGGTTTTCATCGCCCGAAGGTTGGTTGTCAGTGTGTAGTAATGTAGAAGAGTGGAATAATAAAATGTACATTTTGCATTTTAAAATTGAAATTTATTAAAAGGAGGAATAACATAAGTTGTAGGAGTTAATGTATAATTAGAAACATTAAGAAGTTAAAGGTCGAGTCCGTGTTCAATGATAAAGTTCAGGTATTAAGAGTTCGTAGAAAATTTTTGTAGCAGTAATTGTTGAGAGATATAAGGAGAAAGAGAACAAGGTGCGACCTGACCTTATCTCCGGGTTGATTTCAAGTTTTTTTTTTTTTTAATCATATCACCCCAAGCAAGGCGGTAACGCCACTGATGCGCAGGGGGCTACGTAAGGGTAAAAAGAATGGGAAAGAGAAAGCCGGAAACCGCATCCTAAACAGGAAACAAGGGATGAGCCTCTTCACCTGTTCAATAGATGTGGGTGGAGTGTGAACCGGTAAATAAATAGTTTAGTCTTTGGTTACATTTTAGATGTGTGTCAGTAAACCGCCTCCCCTGACTAACCATTGTGACTGGTTAGAGACCATCCTTAAATATTGAATCCAGTCACGTATGGTGGCTCCAGAATGATTTTTTTTTAGCTGTGGAAAACCGTTTCTCTGACGTATTTTGAATTTTGCGATTTGATGACCAATCAGGATCCAGAGTTCCCCTACAAGCTTAATTAAAATCTGCCAATTATTTCACTTTTTCTAATGAAGTTGTATTTCACCGAAACTTTCCTCGTACGTGTTTATGGTTCCTCCTTCATGCCAGAAATATAAGATTCTTCACGAAAATTGTCACGGTTCTAAAAAAAAGCCAGTATTTCTTTTACATAACGTATATTATCAACACTAATCAGGCTTCTCTACCTGAAAGTAAAACACTGCGCCTCCTCGGATTAACTCTCACATCAGACCTAAAGTGGAATAACTATATAGAATCCACAGCTAAATCCTCTGCTAAGAAAGTCGGTTCTCTGTGTAGGGCCAGAAAGTTTTTCCCGTCTGAAACAATCGTGCATTGAATATTGAATTCACGGCTTCTGCTCCGATGAACTTAGCTCACTGGTACCCCCTCTCTATGAATTTCCTCGAGCCACAAGATTACCAACTAGGTCCCACCCTTTTACTGTGAAACCCATAAATTGTAAATTCAAATTCTAGTCTAACAGCTTCTTTTCTCGCACTTCCCGTCTGTGGAATTCCCTTCCATTTACTTGCTTTCCCGACAGATACAATCTCCATATAATTCCTCTGTTCTATCTCTGGCAGTTCAGTTAGGGAAAGACTAGAGGTTCTCATATAATGCCTCGAAAAAGTCCCCGTATATCCGCATATACTACGTCTCTTCCTCTGTAACTCTTTACCTTGGATTTCTATTAGGCCTTCTACAGGGTGAATATCTAAACGTATTTTTAAATGGAACTTTGTCTGTGTGTATGTGTGTGTCCGTTACCTATAGACTCCAAAACGGCTGAACCGATTTTCTTGAAAATTTACACAGTTGTAATATAAGCATCTGCGAATGTTCTTAGCTAGGTTTTGTGTCGAGGTACCCCCGATAAATATCGATAATCGAAAAAATCAGGTTATAGAAGGAGTGGTCCGATTTTAATCAAATTTGATACACTCATAAACAAAGACATAAGAAACGATATTCAGAAGTTTCAAGGTTTCAGTTCTTACAATAGTGCAGAAAATCGATAATATATATGCATAAAAGGCAAGATGTTTGTGTGTGTGTCTGTTTATCTGTCTGTATGTTTTTTATACAAATCCACAATTTTTATACGATTCTCACCAAACTTCACACATATTCTTTAGGCTGAGTCTGAGCTCCAGGCCCATGGATTAGTTTTAAAGCTTTCATTACACCCGAGCAACGCCGGGCTACACTACTAGTTATTGTTAAAAATAATACATGTTCTAATTTTTAAGTGGGCAATTTATTTTTCTATGTAAATTCTGTATGGAAAAGGAAAAACAAAAAGATTTATTTAAATGAAAGTAGAAATGAAAAGAATCAAATAACAAATCCTATTATATAAATGAATGTATGAGCGAAAGGAATGGAACAAATACTAATACGGTTTTTTAAAATCTCTTACCGCTTTTTGTTTATTAGAAATTGAATTGTATCACTTCACGTTTTCCATACACTTACCTGATTTTTCTGTTAACCTGATGAACGTTATTGAGCTCTCCTATATGTAAACATTTTAAAAAACCAATAACGTTTTTGCCCTCATATATAAATACTTGTCACAAAATAAAATTCGGCGGATCTGTACGAGACTACCATCACCTTTCAATTTGTTGATTTTCATTTTTTTTTTTACTTTTTTCAGTGCAATCTCATCAATTATACCCTAAACTTTCCGATTGATAAAGAAAACAAATTTGGAAAAGTTTCAATATTTCAACAATTTTAGGGTGGGGGTAGTTTCTCGTACAACGTTATAGTAAATCGATCCTCGATTTTGGAACCACTCGCCGGTACGACATTACCACCACCTGTAAATTTGTTAATTATCATTTTTTTTTTTACTTTTTCAGTGCAATCTTATCAATTGCACCCTAAACTTTCCGAAACACAAAAAATTGGAAAAGTTTCAATAGTTAAACAATTGGGAGGGGGGGCTCAGTTTCTCATACAACCTCATAGTAAATCGATCCTACATTTTGGAAACACTCGCTTTGAGTTGTTGCCTTTTTTTTTTAACTTGTAGGAAATTAATGAAAAAACCGTTTATATGTTTAAAGATTTTATTAGAACAGGAATTATTTCTTTGAAATATTTTTAAATGTTTTACATGTCATACGAATTATTTTAAACAAACTGTCCAAAATGATTTTTTAATGTTTTACATGTCATATCTTACATTCCAAATTTTTTTTTACAAAAAGAAAATGTCCAAATTGTTTTTTAATGTTTCAAAGAAAGTATATCCAAAAATTTTTTTATGTGTTTTAAATATATTTTTCAATGATATAATGTAGAAAAAGAAAATGTCCAAATAAAAAAAAGGGCGAAAACGCGTCAAAAGGTATAAACAAAGAGACCCCAACGCGAGCGGTTCCAAAATGGAGGATCGATTTAACGTTGTATGAGAAACTGAGTCCCCATTAAATTTTTTAAATATTGAAATTTTTTCATGTTTTTTTTTTTTTTTTGATAATCGGAGTTTTTATGTAATAATCGATAAGACTGCATTAAAAAAAATGAAAATCAACAAATTTAAAGGTGGTGGTTGTATCGTACAAGTCCGCCTAAAATTCTTACATTTGTCTTACAATATACAATGCGGTGCTGTCGTTGACTAGAGTTGTGTCTATCTGTTTGTTTGTAGGTGTTTGTGCGAGTCGTAAATATGGACAACACGACACGAGGAATTTAATGGGGATGAGAAGTTTGCCGCTGGCAACCAGTCTACCGCAGAAAGTAATGGCAACCTACTACGGGATAATCTTCTGCCCAGTTTCTTTCGAGACATGATCGCCCAATGCGCGTATCACGTATGGCACTTAACTGACTGACAGTTGAAGACCAACCTTCCCCAATCCC
>JBBBDQ010000830.1:1040000-1125000 GCA_037127315.1 Ascarosepion bandense
CGTACTGATGAGCTGCGATACAGCGAAACAGATCTGTCTGCGGATGACTCTCTCTCTCTCTCTCTCTTTCTCTGTATATATATATATATATATATATATATATATACAGAGAGAGAGAGACAGACAGAAAGACAGACAGACACAGAGAAAGTGTGTTGAATTGTGATGTATAGTGACAAGGTTTATTTTTTCAGTGATTTTTTTTTAATCATTTCACCCCAAGCAAGGCATTCCATTGCAACTATTGCGCATGGGCTACATAGGAGAAAGTAAAAAAGGAGGAGTGGTTAGGTGTAGGAAATGTCAGAAGGAAGGTGATAGATGGGTAAGGATACCGAGGATGAGGGTTGGGCAGATGGGAAGAGTGTTTGAAAGAATGGGAGCGAGTTAGTGTGTTAGGCGGTGTCTATTGACCTTACATTTAAACTTCTGGAGATTGTAGCTGTCGCGGAAGCAATCATGTGGAAGGGAATTCCACAGTCGGGAAGTGCGAGAAAAGAAACTGAGGGAGTAGAAGTTGCGGTTGCATTTTATCGGTTTCACTGTAAAAGGGTGGGATCTAGTTGCTAATCTAGTTTCTCGTGCAAATTCGTATCTAGGGGGCAGCAATGATCTAAGTTCATTGGAGCAGAAGCCGTGAAAGTATTTATAGAAGAGACACAGGGAAGCCACGTCGCGTCGGTGAGAGAGAGACTGCAGGCGGTCAGCCAAGTTCGTATCGATCACATTACAGACCCTCCGCTGTACCTTGTTGAGAAGCCCGAGGAGAATAGCAGGAGCAGCCGACCAGATATGGCAGCAGTATTCAATGCACGGGCAGATGGTAGATTTATAAATGTGCAAGATAGATATTTACTGATGAAGAACTATAGTGGCAAGCAGATTTTTGTCGTAGAGAATTCAATATTGAGTTAGAAATAAAGCGTTAATAGGATTAATGTGTAGAAGTTTGTCACTTAACTGAGCTGAGTCATGCCAACTTCGAAAGATTCGTAAAGACACCACCATGATGATTTCACTCCGCAACGTATTTTTCAATCTGCTTAGGTGTGAAGACATAGTTGTGCCTTCACGGAACTTCGAAGTCATCATGACTCTGTTCAGTTAAGTGACAAACATTTCCATATTAATCTTATATATATATATATATATATATATATATATATATATAATAAGAAATCGGAGATTATTTCTTTCTCTTGAATATATATATATATATATATATATATATATATGTGTGTGTGTGTGTGTGTGTGTGTGTGTGTTCATGTATATTTAATAAATAAATGGTTTCGAGCCATATTTTATTAATATATGTCACGTACGAATATGTTTGTAAATAGTATATATATATATATATATACATATATATATATATATATAATAAGAAATCGGAGATTATTTTTTCTCTTATATATATATATATATATATATATCGCCTGGTTCACACTCCACCCTCGTTTATTGAACAGGTGAAGAGGCTCATCCCTTGTTCCCTGTTTAGGATGTGGTTTCCGGCTTTCTCTCTTTCTTACGTAGCCCCCTGCACATCAGTGGCGATACAGCCTTGCTGATTAAATATATATATATATGTTCATGTATATTTAATAAATAAATGCTTTCGAGCCATATTTTATTAATATATGTCACGTACGAATATGTTTGTAAATAGTATATATATATATATATATATATATATATATATATATATATATAACAAAATAAAATGGTGTGTAGGGCAGCGTTTTTGCTGTTTCCGTAACAATCTGTTTTTTATGGGGCAGGGTTGTTAGCCATGCGCCTAACCACCAAACCTAGAGGAAAGTGATTTTCTAAGCGTAGCTTGTACATAGCACACGGCCGAAAGTAGGGGGTACCTAGTGAGGATAGAACTCACTACTCAGTTATAACTATTCTAGCGAGATGAGATTGCTAACCATTACACCACATTGGGCGTGTATAATGATAATATACACGCTAAAATGTCTACCTTCTTCTACCGTGGGCCTATAGCCCAGAGACAGAATCGCCGACTGACGCCAATTCGGTCGGGTTTCAATACTGGGTTAAAAGCAATCGGTGTCTAACCGTACTGATGAGCGGTGATACAGCGAAACAGATATGTCTGCGGATGACTATATATATATATATATGTGTGTGTGTGTGTGTGAGTGTGTGTGTCATAATATGAAGCATTTTTGTAACTGGCCTCAACTCCTAGTTTCCTTCGTTCTTTTGTGGTCTTTTGGTGATTTGAATATATATACCTCCTAGGTTCACCAAGAATGTTGTAATAAGGGTAGCATGGTAGGTACGCATAATGCTCTCACGAATGAAAATCATCGGAGTGAGCGAATACCCATCAGGCAAATGATGGAATAGACATCACCTTCACTGGAGAAGAGGAAAAAGCACACACACACACACACACACATATATATATATATATATATATATATATATATATGTGCCATCAATATTGTCAAGTGAAGAATGTATTTTTTTTTCATATTTATTCTGATATTTCTAAATCGTTACACAAATTCTTTTTCTTTTTCCTTTTTATTTTTGCTTTTTTCCATCTCCGAAGGCTTTTCTCCTGTTTCTGCTTTTCTTTTTAATTTATTTTTTCACGTTTCGAGAAGGATTTTATTTATTTATTTTTTTTATTTCCAATGTTCGAGATTTTTTGACCGATGTGACTTTTAAGAATCATCATCCCTCTTCGTGCCCCGAAGCAAATTCAAGTCGCACCCACCCCAACCCAGCTCTTTTCGCCCATTCCACTCGGGTTATTGCCAGAATGTGTTGATTCTTGTTGGTTCTTGTCATGCCGGGGCTTTCCGCGTTTTTTTTTTTATGAATCGATGGCATGAATGTTGACAGATTCAAGTACGCAAAGACCCACGCACGCACACACAGATCATACACTAACTGTATGACATACAAACGCACAGGATCACACCCATAACTATACACACGAGCGTACATACATACATACACACATATATATATATATATTCAAAGTTATATCTTTTTCATAACGATACTTATACAATCTGAAGTTCACACTTGCTCTTGTAACTATTTAAAAACATTATATATATTAGTCATCCACATACAAGCCTGTTTCGCTGTATCACAGCTCATCAGTTTGGCTAGACATATCCACTTGCTTCTGGCCGGGATCGAAAACTCGACCGATTTGGTGTCAGTCGGAGTCTCTACTCCCTAAGCCATCGGCGCATGGAGTCAGAGAAGGGAAATTTTAACGTCTTGTATGTAAACAGTGTATACAGACGCCAGTCACCGAGAGAACTCAATTAATTTCTGAAGTGTCACGCATTATAGCCGAAGTGGAAACTGTTTTTAAAATTTTCTTCTCCAGAGAGCTCGATATATATTTATATATATATATATATATATATATATATATAAACGTGATTATAATTATACTTGTCTTGAAAACCTTCCTCGAAAACTATCGAACGAAGGAAAAAAATAGTTGTAAAAAAAAGAAAGAGCTTAGGGCATGAAAGTCAGTCAAAATGTTCGGACCGAAATCAGCTCGAAGCCCAAAGAAAAAACCTAACACGAGTAATCATCTAACAGAAAGCACTCAATACAAAGGGAGAACAAACTAAATAGTACCTAATGAGCCAGACTAACCTACCTAGGTTTTTCCTAAACGGATCGTCAGGAAATCGTTAAGGGCCAGCTTTCCCTGACGATCCGTTCAGAAGAAACCTAGGTAGGTTCGTCTAGCTCATTAGATGTTATCTACTTATTTCGTCTACCTCTGTATTGAGCGCATTCTGTTAGATGATCACATGGTATGTATTACCCATTGAAATTATAGTATATCTAATTTTTTTCTAAATATATAGTCATCTGCAGACAGATCAGTTTAGCTGTATCACAGCTCATCAGTACGATTAGACATCCGATTGGAACCCGACAAAATTGGCGTCAGGATTGGAGCCGAACCAAATTGGCGTCAGTCGACGATTCTACCTCTGAGCTATGGGCGCTCGGTAGAAAGAGGCAAACTTTTTAGCGTATGCATTATCATTATATACACGCCCAATATATATATATATATATATATATATATATTATAATAATAATAATAAAACTGACTCTGTACGTATCTAGATCCTAAAATTTTACAAAAGCAAACCTTGAGGACCACAAATAACCGGCAGAATCTAAGTCCGTTAATGTCCGTCGCTATAAAGCGTTGGACAAGAGGGGGAAAAAAAGAAAACCGCGGAGTACCGACAATACATACAGTACCTCGCAGCAAAGAAAAAAAAACCTCAAACGGAACCAACCACAAAGAAAGAAAAGTGCTCGATACAAACTAACCAATTCGAATTAACAAAGAGGAAGTAACGTAGAGCAAATATATATATATATATATATATATATATATATATATATATATATATATATATTAGATTACTTGATCCAAATGGAAAAGTAGTGAGGTAAAGCCCAAAAAACCTGATCCTAATTAATATTAAATTTTAATATTAAAAATGACACAGGAGGAGAGCTCAATGCAATTAAAATTGTTTTTCTTTTTTCTCTTTTTTTCCTTTTTTTTTCTTCTTTTCTCTCCTTCACCTTCCCCTTTCCTTCACTTTATATTTTGTTTAACCCAATTCTCAATTTAACGACTTCCCTTCTCTTCCTTAACCCCTTTTCTTAACCCATTTCCGTTTGTAAAGAAAGACATGCCAAATTTTCCATATCTTCACTTGCAACTTTATCTAATAGCAAAAATCAAAAATAGACTGATTTACAAAAATGTTTTGTAACGTAAATTTCTCAAGCCTTAACCGCCATTTTTTAATTTTTTTTTTATTTCTCTATTTCCTTTTAAATTTTATTCTCATTTTGGAAGATTGAACTGTTGCTGAAGAGACGTGGAATCTCTCTTAGGGATTTCATGTTGAAATTTTCATTCAACAATTTTGAATGTTGAAAATTTATTTTATTATATATATATATATATATATATATATTAAATTTCTGGGTTGACGCTTGCTATTAATTATTTTAGTTGTCTTTAAAATTTCCTTTATTTTGTCATTAGTGTTGAGTTGTTCCATCTGTGTTTTGGTCTTTGTGAATAATTCTGGATTGTTTTTGTTGTGTGTGGAAACGTATGCTAGAATGTTTTCTTTTTCATATTTTGTTTTGTTTGTTTTTTTTTATTCCGGGGGGATTCTATATATATATATATATATATATATATATATATATATATATATATATATATGGGGTGCGATAGATAAACTGTCGTCTAAATTACGTAAAAATTAAATGGCATTGACATTTCATATGAGGATATATATTTACCAAAATTAAGCAAAAATATTCTGAAAAACGAACAAGTAAATTCATTCAAAGCCAGACGACATCGAAATGTCCTGTAACTCTTTTGGGTGTTCTCCTTGTTTAAGTTGATGAATGTTGCAATAATATTCGCTTTCAACTGATCTTTGATGTCACAAGGAGTTTTCTTGGTCTCTCATTCGACTGCACCCCGCTCATAATGACCAAAGGTGTAGCCGTCTAGAGAGTTAGGTGGCCTGATATAAAGGGTGCTGTGCTTGTAGAAATCATTTGGTAGCCACGACTGAGTTCTTTTGCTTGTGCAGCCTAGTGCAGAGTCCTGTTGCCAGACATAAGATCTTCCAGCAGCCCACTTATTTGATTCAGGTCATCACCAAGTGTAGGCCTCCGTGTGGAGCCTGGGACCAGTACCAACAAATTCTGGAGTTCTTTTCTCATCAAAACGATCAGAGTTGATATTCCGAGATGCCGTACCTTCGTAATCATCATTAGACTCATCCAACTCTTTCCGAATCCTCCGTATTGTCCTCATATTGACACTGAAAACACTCTGAAATGTTCGCATTTGAGATTCTTGCGCGAATGCCAAGTAGTACTGCATGTCATTTCCACCTATCTGGCGGAGTGAATTGCCTCATGGTGTTTTATTTTTCTCACAAATGGTGCCCAACTGATCGTATGATAATTTGAAATCTGCAAAATAAAAGAGAGAAAAAGCATATGCGCAAAATTAAAATATAAATTTGAAACAATTTACCCATCATAATTTGTATATATATATATATATATATATATATATAATTCCAGGTGATGAGGACTCAAGGTTTTACTATTTTAATCCCCCGGCATTATTTTTATTATGGACAGTGTTCAAGCTTGATATGATTATATAGTTATGAATTATATATATATATATATATATATATATATATATATATATATATATATATATATTGAGCACTCTGGAAGGGTGGGGGACTTTGTAAACAGTAGCTACTCTGGCATTTACGCACCGCTCATTCGATAATGAATTTGAGCACTCCAGCTATTGGGCGTGTTTATACGTGCTAAAAAGCCTGCCTTCTTCTACTGGACGCTCGTGGCCTAGGGGTAGAATCGCCGATTCGGTCGGAGTTCAATCCTGGGTAAGGAAGCGACCGGAGTCTAAGCCGTACTGATGAGCTGTGATACAGCGAAACAGATCTGTCTGCGGATGACTATAGTATATATATATATATATATATATATATATATATATATATATATATATCAGCATGCAGTGTGGGTATAGAAGAATCCAAATGAGTATCCTGTACATACAGTGGTAGGATAACTCTCTAAGAGAGCTCTAAACCTATATGCATATCTATCAATCTAAATTTATTTATAAATGGAACTTTGTCTCAGTGAGTGTGTGTCTGTGTGTGTGTATGTATCCGTTACCTATAGAATCCGAAACGGCCGAACCGATTTTCTTGAAAATTTACACATTTGTACTATAAGCGTCTGCGAGTGTTCTTAGCTAGGTTTTGTGTCGAGGTACCCCCGATAAATATTGATAATCGATAATCGAAAAAATCGTTTTATAGAAGAAGTGATCCGATTTTGATCAAATTTGATACACTCATAGACAAGGACATAAGAAACGATATTCAGAAGTTTCAAGGTTTCAGTTCTTACAATAGTGCAGAAAATCGATAATATATATATGTATAAATCGATACCAGGAAATCAAAATTTGATTTACATCCATTCATTTTTCTTTCATTCTACGGTTTCGCTTTAACTGGAAACAACTACTGCTTTTTAGTCTTTCGTGTCAACGTCTAAAGTGTCTGAGCTCCAGGACCATAGATTAGTTTTAAAGCTTTCATTACACTCGAGCAACGCCGGGTTATACTACTAGTAAATACATTTAGAGCAATTATAAGAAAAATTATGACAGACACGTTATTTCATGGAATAGGAAGATTAGGCCCATTTCAGGCGAACCATCATCAGCTTCCGTCTTTATTTTAGAAAGGATTTTACATAAATCGTGTAATATATATATATATATATATATATATATATATATTGTACATAATTTTATATATATATATATAATATTTATTCAAAAATTATAACATAAATATGTTATATCACTACAATAGTAGCTATTTTGTAGTAATATAACATATTCATTTTATTTCTGAATTAATATTATTAGCTCTACTTTGCATTGAGCACTTTTTTATGAATAGTGTTTATTTGGATACGGAATATCATTCCATCCATACCTACCCAATATATATAAATACGTTGAAAATTTGGCGAACCTGATAAAACTACCACTACCTTTAAATTTATTGTTTTTCAGTGCAATCTTATCGATTACTCTTTATACTTTCCGATTTAAAAAAATAAAAAAATAATTTGGAAAAATTTCAATATTTCAACAATTTTAGGAGAGCTCAGTTTTTCATACAAGGTTATAGTAAATCGATCCTCCGTTTTTGAACCATTCCCACCACCTGTAAATTTGTTGACTATCATTTTTCTTTTTACTTTTTTCAGTGCAATCTTATCGATTAAACCCTAAACTTTCCGATTGAAAAAAAAAATGTAAAAATTTCAACATTTCAACAGTTTTAGGCGGGGGCTCAGTTTTTCAAACAACCTCATAGTAAATCGATCTTGTGCAATTAATTGTTTTCCTTGCACGTATTCGACTACTGAATCGTTTGCGAAATTTTTGAATAAAGCCCTTCTTCGAGTTACTGAGGAAGATGCCGTCGTAAGAACTAAAGAAAACTTAAAAAGACAAAAACAAGAGCAGCTACTGGTCCCCAAAAATACAAAACAAAGCTACCCCAACGCCAGTGGTTCCGAAATGGAGGATCGATTTCCTATAACGTTGCATGAGCAACTGACCTCACCCACCAAAAAAATTGTTTAAATATTGAATTTTTTTTTTTTTTGATTATCGGAAACTTTATGTAATGACGGATAAGCCTGCGCTGAAAAAAAGTGAAAACAAATTTGAAAAACAACAAATTTAAAGGTGGTGGTAGTCTTTTCAGGTCCGCCGAAAATTTATTAACAACGTGTTCTGCCGGAGAGCGTGGACTCCCTTTGATTTCTTCAATTTAGAATGAAGAAAGATAAAAATCTGAGAATATGTGGGTGCCATAAGTAAAATTAAATTACCTCGGCTGTCACATCCAAATATTAAAACGTAAGAGAGTTTCTGCCAACCTGTTTGTCTGGATATTTGTTTTCTCCATATCTATACTAGAGCCAGTTGCTATTCTTGGATTTTTAAATCAGTGATTTTGTTTTGTTATATATGCATAAATATTTTGCACACACGTATACATGCATCAGCACAAACACAGACATATACATATATCAGAGCCTATTTTTTGCATATGTGTACATATATATAATTTACACATGCACATATACACGCTTTTAGATTGGACAGTGTGAGGTGATATGCTAAAGTAATTTACTTTGATTTATGTCTCGCACTCATCCTCAAACATCGAAAGGCATTTTCCTCGCGCAGAATTTTGTTTTTCTTTCATCTTAACCTGAGGAAGCCTGCGCTATCCGGGAAACGCGTCGTTAATAACATTTTCCACTTTCTCTCATTATCTATCTATCTATCTATCTATCTATCTATCTATCTATCTATCTATCTCAGTCTCTTTATGATCTATCTACGTTACTGTTCACAACTATCTATCTATCTATCTATCTATCTATCTATCTATCTATCTATCTATCTATCTATCTATCTTAGTCAATTCATTATCCATTTATCTACCTCAGTCTGTTCATGATGTATGTGTCAGTCTATCTATCTATCTAGCTAGCGGGCTAGCTAGCTCAGTCTTTTATGATCTATCTTACTGTTCACATCTACCTATCTATCTATCTTAGTCAATTCATTATCTATCTATCTATCTATCTATCTATCTATCTATCTACTTCATATCTAGATAGATATGAACAAACTGAAGTATCTATCTATAGACACAAATATGTGTGCATAAACCCCAACATTGTGATAAATAGTTCGAAAGGCTTATTTTTAACACTTCTTCGGGTACTTTCGACTTTCTTGGTCATTATAAAGAACTGGGCTTTGTCGGTGTAATAGCCCATAATTTTCGGTAATATAGAGACAGTTTTTTGGGAAAAGTAGGATAGAAATTAATAGAATCAAGGGGTTACTATGTGTAAAAAAGAATGAGAATACTTTATAAGGAACCAGAAACCGAAATCAAGGAATACTACTTCTGTTCAAAATACCAGGGAGAAGTGCAAACCGAAGGATAGACAAACCTATCTACGCCTATTATTATTACTAGCAATATAGCTCGGCGTTTCTCGGGTCTAATGAAAACTTTAAAACTAATCCATGGTCTTGGAGCTCAGACTCTTTGGACGTTGGCACGAAAGACTAAAAAGCAATAGTTGTTTCCAGTTAAAGCGAAACCATAGACTGGAAGAAAAATGAATGGATGTAAGTCAAATTTTCATTTCCTGGCATCGATATAAAATAAATTTTTTCGTCGTAAACTGAATTTTGAAGGCTAAATAAACCCTCTGAGTAAATGGTATCATAGCTGAGAGTAAGAACTACAATTGTACCTACTTACAGCCAAACCCGAATCAAAAACTAAAATAAAAGGGCTGAATAAATACAGACATACAGGCAGATAAAAAGACACACACACAGACATCGTGCCTTATCTATCTATCTATCTATCTATCTATCTATCTATCTATCTATCTATCTATCTATCTATCTATATTATCGATTTTCTGCACTATTGTAAGAACTACAACCTTGAAAATTCTGTATATCGTTTCTGATGTCTTTGTCTATGAGTGTATCAAATTTGATTAAAATCGGACCACTCCTTCTATAACCCGATTTTTTCAATTATCGATTTTTGATATTTATCGGGGGTACCTCGAAACAAAACCTAGCTAAGAACACTCGCAGACGCTTTTAGTACAACTGTGTAAATTTTCAAGAAAAATGGTTCAGCCGTTTCGGAGTCTATAGGTAACGGACAAACATACACGCACATACACACACACAAAGTTCCATTTATAAATAAGCTTAGATCATTCTTCTTCTTCTTCTTCTTCTTATTATTATTATTATTATTATTATTATTATTATTAAGTATTCGCACCAATAATATTAGTGGAGAGTGGTGTGGAGGGCGTCACGATGAAAAGTAAAAGCGTGAAAATCTTTTAAGTATTCCGTCAATTTTGTCAATATGGTTGTTGGTGATAAAACCCAGTTTTTAACTTTTACCTCTCTTCCCCACCACCTAGAAACTTTTGTGTTTTTTCATCATCGCCGATTTGACCCTAAATTCTCAATTCTTCTGTTCCTGCTCAGCAGACGAGCAAGGGGTGTGAACCGGTTGATAAAAGTCATTGTTTACTGTGTTTTCTTGTTGGTTAGAATGATTGCGATAAATTCTGGTAAGAAACAGGAAAGTAACTGAAATTTAAGCCCATGATTTTACTACGTGATCGAAGCCTTCCCATTTCGCCGGGAGGAGAATCGAGTTGCCCTCACCCTTGCGTTAATGACATTTCACGTCGAAGAATGTCGTGCACATTGCAGACTCCCTATTATTTACGTACCATGGGTAAGTCATGCGGAATGTTGGGAATACGGTTTTCTAAGGAGAATGAAAGGACTTTAGAATTAACCAGAAACCAAATTCTATATAGGAAACACGGGATAAAACTCTACTCCTATTCAAAAGACTGGGGAATTTTGTGTGGACCGGGCGATAGGCGAACCTATCTGCTCCTATTATTTCTTTTAATTTTCAGGTAAGTGTTTTAAAAGAAGACGGAATGTGCGACACAGAGATCCAAAAGCGTATAGGTACTCGAAAAGCTAAGCAGAGTATTGAGAGGCAGGAAAATCTCGTTAAAAAATAAAAAAAGAGAACTGAAAGGTTAGGTGACATCTGTCCTCCTATATGTCAGTGAATGCTGGACAATATCATCAAAGATGAAGGAGATACTGGAAGCAACAGAAATGTGGTTCTACAGAAGGATGCTTAGGATACTATGAAATGTACATTTTGAGCAACGACGTGGTTTTGGAAAGGATGCAAACGAAAATGAAACTCATGCTGAACACCAAGAAGAAACTGCTAAAGTTTCTAAGGCACACAATAAGGAAAGAAGGCTTGGAGAATTTAATACTCACAGGATGGATAATGGGAAAGAGTGATAGGGGATAGCAATGCGAGGCATAATTGATGGTTTTGAGCAAGAGGAAAAATCATCACTTACGTTACCCGCCTTCAGAATCCAGGAATTGATACCCTCTATTTGCGTCTATTTTTCAGAATCTCAAGTTAGTCCCTATTTAGCAATCTTCGCTTACATTGGATACAAGGCCAGGCGTATAGAGCACTCAATGGAAATGATGAAAAAAACAAAAAAACAAAACACACATTGTAAGCTGAGTGTCCAGCTTAAAATTTAACCAGAAAATATAACCATATGCATCGCCTTATTTTTTTCTTTAAGACATATGCGCGTATCTAAAGACTGTAAAAAGCATGAGTCAGCGAAGTTGCGACGTAATCATGGGCGAGAATTATTCATATATTTGTGTTCAGTCTCAACGAAAAAAAGGTTTTAGGAACGCCGTTAGACAAGACGAGTCAATGACAGTCTTGTGTGTTTTCTTATTTTTATTTTGGGTTCTTAAGTATATTCTATCCATCGAGAAATCATTCTAAGCGATCTTTCAGCAAGAATTATTCTAGCCTTCTCTCGGCGTTTTTGTTTGTATGTTTGTTAGTTTGGTGGATTTTTTGTTATTTGAAGTTGTCTGATGTTTACAATGATTTTCGTATTTTTTTTTTTATTCGTGATATGACATCGTCATTTCCTTCCTGTCTTTCTTCCCATGAGCATCGGTTATTTTAGAGTTGTCACTCGACAGTCAACAATAGTTCTTTTCTTCATTGAGCATGCGCGTAAAACGTTTCCTACAATCTCCTTTTCCCGATATTTAATATCTTGAACAAACCGACATGAATACATAGGAACAGAAGGAAATAGATAGATAGATAGATAGATAGATAGATAGATAGATAGATAGATAGATAGATATGAATCTACTGAGACAGACAGATAGATAGATAGATAGATAGATAGATAGATAGATAGATTGATAGATAGATAGATAGATAGATCCGAACAGACTGAGATAGATAGATAGATAGATAGATAGATAGATAGATAGATAGATAGATACGAACAGACTGAGATAGATAGATAGATAGATAGATAGATAGATAGATAGATAGATACGAACAGACTGAGATAGATAGATAGATAGATAGATAGATAGATAGATAGATACGAACAGACTAGATAGATAGATAGATAGATAGATAGATAGATAGATAGATAGATAGATAGATAGATACGAACAGACTGAGATAGATAGATAGATAGATAGATAGATAGATACGAACAGACTGAGATAGATAGATAGATAGATAGATAGATAGATACGAACAGACTGAGATAGATAGATAGATAGATAGATAGATAGATACGAACAGACTGAGATAGATAGATAGATAGATAGATAGATAGATAGAATGATACATACGAACAGACTGAGATAGATAGATAGATAGATAGATAGATAGATAGATAGATAGATAGATACGAACAGACTGAGATAGATAGATATAGGAAAAACTACTAAAAAGTTGTAAGTTTAAAAATGTATTTTCTTGACAGTTTTTATTTATTTCTGTTATTATGTTTGATATTTCAGACCGTCCTCGGTCTTTCATCAGAAACAAATGATTTTAAAATTTAAATTAGAAAAGATTTCGCGAGAGGCCTTCGTGGAGAGATTGTTTACATCACGTGACGCAGAAAGCGACAGATTTTTTTTAATATTTATAAACGTAAACCTATCTTTAATAATACTTATAAATGTTGTTTTAAAGAAAATTTTTTTAAGTGTATCTAAAAAATGTTTAACTATTGAAATATTTATAAAGATTCAAAACACCTGAGTCCCTATTTAACCCTAGGGTGTATGTATTTAATTTTAAATTCCAGTATTTTTCTTTTTTTCTCCGTAAGTATGTAGAACTAAAATCAGAATCTATTAGTAAACATTTGCAGTTTTCTAATGTGTGTCCCGGTTGATTGAAGTGTTCTATATATATATATATATATATATATATATATATATATATATATATATATATATATATATAATATTAACTATAGTAATAACAATACCAATAGTGACAGAACTATCTCTGCCGAAACTAGTATTAATTAAGCTATAATTTAAATCGTCTTGTATAACCCACCAAGAAGGAACTCAGAGGGAAAATAAGGGGAAGCAAAAAAAGAAACAAACGAAGTACATGAACAAAAAGTCAAGCACTCGTAAGAAAGAAAAAAAACCAAGACGAAAACCCTAACACTAAAGCGCTCAATACGACAGCAGAGTTAACTCGGCGTGGTGTAATGGTTAGCAAGCTCGTCTCGCTAGCATCATGATAACAGCGTAGTGTGTTCGATCCTCACTGGCTACCCTTTACTTTCGGCCGTGTGTCACGACTAAGCTCATGCTTAGAAATTCAGCTTTGGAGGTTGGTGGAAACAGCTAAAACGCGACCCCAAACAACATTGGGTGTAACAGAAAAGTTTATTTATCGTTTTCAAGAGTTAACGCTTTATACACTCCTGATTAAAAATTTAAAACCACTTAAAAATCTTTAAAAAGAAACTTTTTTTTACAGATAGATTTTAAACTCCTCCCACTTAAGGTTACCAATACTACAATCTAAAAGGTTATGGAAACAAAAAGCTACATTCCAAACATTTTATTTAGAAATTTACATTTTTATAAAATGAGGCGATTTACGCATGATCAAAATTATAAGACCAGGGGTATAAATTGTTAGATCTATGGTAATTCCAATGTTTTTAGTTCAGTTAGAGATTAGCAATCACTGCGTAAATGTGTTACCATGCCTAAAGCAAGCAAACTTACCAAAGTTGAGCGTTCTCGAATTCTAGAATTCCATAAGCAAGGTTTGTCACAGGAGTCGATCGCAGCTAAGGTAAATTTTTTTTATTTAATCATTTCACCCCAAGCAAGGCATTCCACTGCCACTATTGCGCTTGGGGCTACATAGTGGGGAGTAAATAGAAAGAGTGGTTAGATATAGGAAATGTCAGAAGGTGGGTGATAGATAGTTGGGTGGGTGGGAAGAGTGTTTGAAAGAATGGAAGTGAGTTAGTTTGTTAGGAGGTGTCTATTGACCTTACATTTAAACTCCTGGAGATTGTAGCCGTCGGGGAAGCAGTCTTGTGGAAGGGAATTCCACAGTCGGGAAGTGCGAGAAAAGAAACTGTTGGAGTAGAAGTTGCGGTTGCATTTTATCGGTTTCATTGTAAAAGGTTGAGATCTAGTTGCTAATCTAGTATCTCGTGCAAATTCGAACCTAGGGGGCACCAGTGATCTAAGTTCATCGGAGCAGAAGCCGTGAAAGTATTTATAGAAGAGACACAGGGAAGCCACGTCGCGCTGGTGAGAGAGAGACTGCAGGCGGTCTGCTAAGTCGGTATCGATCACATTACAGACCCTCCGCTGTATCTTGTCGAGAAGCCCAAGGAGAATAACAGGGGCACCAGACCAGATATGGCAACAGTATTCAATGGATGGTAGATTTATATATGTTCAGGATGGACTCAAACGGGAAAAACTTCCTGGCCCTGCACAGAGAACCGACTTTCATAGAGGCGGATTTAGCAATGGATTCGATATAGTCATTCCACTTGAGGTTCGCTGAAAGTGTGAGACCAAGGAGGCGTAGTGTCTTACTCTGTGGGAGGCAAGCCTGGTCCATGCTAATAGGAGGTTGGTGCGATTGTCTATGATGATTAATTGATAGTAGCTTTGTTTTAGAAGCATTAAAATTTACGAGCCATTTCTTACCCCAGTCCACTACGGATTGGAGGTCCTTTCCAAGCTCGGCTGCATTGTTAGCTTTGTCGCCCACACCAGATTTTTGATCGAGGCGAGAATAAACTGTGGTGTCATCGGCGTACATACCTACTTGGGATCTTATGGTATCAGGGAGATACCCGACAGAATTTTTGAAGGTAGAACTCACTATTAAATTTGGTTGTTGAATGTTTTCATACACTTTTCTTACACTTTTTGTACAATTTCGTAGAATTTTTGTCTCTGGTCTTATAATTTTGATCATGTGTAAATCGCCTCATTTTATAAAAATGTAAATTTATAAATAAAATGTTTGGACTATAGCTTTTTGTTTCCATAGCCTTTTAGATTGTAGTATTGGTAACCTTAAGTGGGAGGAGTTTAAAATCTATCCCTAAAAAAATATTTCTATTTAAAGATTTTTAAGTGGTCTTAAAATTTTGATCAGGAGTGAATTTTATATTAAGTGGATCTTGTTGGATTATCATCGCCGGTTACGGACTGGACATCTATATTCATATATATATATATATATATATATATATATATATATATATATATATATATATTATAAATTATGTTTTAGAACATGTACATAATTTTTATGTCCTCTACAATCATATGTTTGTTTCAACGTTGGGTGTCCAACGTTTTGTCAGGAGGAATAAGCAAGAACTGGAAACATTCGCTGTTTATATTTGGTTCGTTGTTGGTGTTGGGTTGGTTGGGGTTATTGTTAATGAAGGGAGTATGTCCTCCGTTTTGACCGTTAGACTTTTGAAGAACTTGGTGTGTAAGTGCGAAATTGTTGATTAATGGCATTATCTGTTGGAATGTACGTTTTTATCGGTCGGGTATATCTTTTGGTTAGAATTTCGAAGAACGTGGTGTGTGGAGGGGTTTGATTACTTGGTCAGTTTTGTGTGTTTGTGTGGGGTTTTTTGTGATTGCTGAACTTATCTTGTTTGTTGACCTTAAGAATTTTTAGGACGGCGTCGTGGTTGGCTAGTGTTTGATTAATTGGTGTCTGTTTTTACCAGGCCGATTTTATGTATTCTCTTTCATTTTGTGGAGAGGCTTTCCCCTCGGGGTTCCTTAGATAGACGTGGGGTGTGTTTTCTTTTTAATTTTGATTTTTTCGGTACGAATATTTTTTATTTTATTTTTGTTTTTTATATTTTTATTTTAGCGGGATAGGCTTCTTTTTTTTATTCAGGTTTGGAGTATTATTGTATTTAGGCAAAGTTGTTTCCAAAAAATCTAAACTTCTATTTTTTAGGAAGTAAATGCAAATTTGTATTTTATCAGTTTTTTTATATAAAGATGTATATTTAATCTTAATGTTGAGTTTAGAGGATCGGTTTTTTCTTTTAATTTTTTATTTTTCATAAATTATCGTTTGGAATCCTGTTTATTTCTTTTAATTTTTTATTTTATTTATTTAGATATTTTTGTGGGTATTAAACCTTACTTTAAGGATTTATTAGATTGATGTTTTCTATAGCATTTTTATCTTTTATAATAAAAATATCTAATCAAATTTCTAGTATATTTTAGCATGATTGTAGGGTTAGATCTTTAATGTGCTTACAGTTTATTTTTGTGTATGATATAATTATTCTGAAATAGTATATTTAATCTTAATTTTGAATATAGGAATTTTGATTCTTTTTCGAGTTTGGGAGCCATTTTTTTCGTTTAATTTTGATTTTTCCAGTACGGAATATTTTCGTATTTAATAAGGTTATTACGGTAAGTAAAGTTATTGCTGTAGACTTTAGTAATAGTTTGGGAGCCTGTTTATTTCTTTTCATTTTACGTTTTATTTATTTAGTTGTTTTTGTGGGTATTAGACCTTACTTTAAGGATTTATTAGATCGATTTTTTCTATAACATTTTTAATCTTTTATAATAAGAATATCTAAGCAAACTCCTAGTATTTCCTAGTATGATTGTAAGGTTAGGTTTTTAATGTGCTTGCAGTTTACTGTGGTTTCGTGCCTCTGATTTAAAAGCTTGTTACTATTTATATATTTAAGGATCTCAATTTTTTCTTGAATGCAAAGAAAACATGGTTGTTTTATAGATTTTGCTGTTCTTGCTAGTTTGAGGATTTTACAGTTTTACATTCCCTGAAGGTCCGGTTAGGTGAAACCTAAGTAGGTTTGTTGGCCCTTTAGGTTATCCATATTGTCTGCTCTGCTTACGCATTGAGCGCTTTTTGTTATAGATTACTCGTCTCGGGTTTATTCTTTGGGCTTTAACATCCATGTTTTTCCTTCTGCGTATATACTCGGAGGGTTTTCGAAACGAGCATGGTGATAAGTTTACATTTATATATATATATATATATATATAGAGAGAGAGAGAGAGAGAGAGTGAGTGAGTCATCCGCAGACAGTTCTGTTTCGCTATATCACAATTCATCAATGGGGTTAGATATTCGAATGCTTCCAGCCGGGATTGAAACTCAACCGATTTTACATCAGTCGGAGATTCTACCTTTAAGCTATCGATATATTTATATATAGATACTATTTACATTATTTTTATTTTTAAAATAATTTAAACTTATTTTTGTGCGTTTTATTTTTTTTGTTTGGTAATTTCTATGTGCAAATTAAAAGGTAAGGCTTTCTTTCCTTACCCGAAAGAAAATGAGTACAATTTTGTCTCTCATGAACGCCATACATTTTTTAAATCTAATCAAGACGCTGTCGACACAATCTTGACTTACGACGCGTACAGATCAAAAAGTTCAAATTTGTGATTAAGAAATATTTTTATTCTAAATTTCACGCTATAAATAAGTCATATTTGTGTAAATCAGATTAACTTAACATAGCATTTGCTAATTTTTCAAAACATATTGTGTCACAGATGTATATTTTGTTTTTGCAAGATTGTTAAAACCGAGAATTAAATTTTTCTTACAAAAATGTATCGACCGCTCAAAATAGTGGCAAATTCAAAAATTGAAAAAGAAATTTCAAACTTTTATATTTGAATCAATATAATTTCTGTTTGAAATAAACCAGGGTATTTTGCTTTCTGGAAATAGTAATTTTACTCATTTAGCTTTCAATTAAACTAAAAAAAAATTTACAAGAAATTTTTTTAATTTTTAATAATTCAATTTAAATGTCAGTTATCGAAAATCAGTGGAGGTACGTAGTGTAAATACTACCTCATCTCAGAAGTAAAGACATATATATATATATATATATATATATATATATATAGAGAGAGAGAGAGAGAGAGAGAGAGAGAGAGAATGACAGAGACAGCGAGAGTAGACATTGGTTTTAATACCACGGTCTAAAATTCATTTGAATAAAAAATATTATATATATATATATATATATATATATATATATATATAATTCCAAGTGAAGAAGACCCAGGGTTTTATTGTTTTGAGTGCCCCGGCACTAATTTTATTATGAACAGTGCACAATATAATAAATATTATAGAGCTTAATATAATTATATAGCTATGAATTAATTGTACATTGTGACGTGGATTTTTATAATACTTTCTAAAAAAATAGTGGATATAAAAACCCAAATATTAGATATGTAAACGAGAAAAGTAACTTCCGAAGAAAAAATAGGAATAGAAATATTATCTAGTACACCCACTCTTTTCAGCCAAATGCTTAGTAATAAATTACGAAAATAATTCCTCACCTTAATCAGGAAACACTTTCGGAAAAAAATCCACTAAGTAAGTTCTTTAATAAAAACACTATTAAATTAAATTACAGCTCTATGAACAATCTAGAAAAAAAAAAAAATCACAATAATAATATTTTAAAAACCTTTAACAAAATGAATAAAAACAACCGGATAACAAAATATAATAATTCAGACAAGAAAAATGTAATTGTTAAAACACTATGGATTGCCCGTTAGAAAACAGGTGCCTAACAGAATCAATTGTCTATCAATGCGAAATATCTTCAAAGGAAAACCCGAATAATATAAAAATTTACATAGGAAAAAAATACTCTTAAACCGCGGATTTACCAGCACACCTCTTCATTTAATAATAACAAATAGAAAAATAGAACATTCCTATCAAGTGGTTTCGGTCGCTTCTCCAGCAATTTTTAAGGGTGTATATGCCTCTCTTGTTGTAATTTTATCCTCATGTTTTGATTTTAACATAGTAATTTATCTTGCGTTGTTTTTGTAAATAAAAAACGTTCATTCCAAGCTTCCAAGTGCCACGAGCGACTGGAAATCCCGTGAGCATCATTTTATTTAAAAAAAAAAACGTCCAGTACTCCATTTCCACTGTTAAATAATATAAGGTTGATGGCAGGAGAGAATTGTTTGATATATAGTGCCTCCCTAATAGCGAGATGTTTTTTTATATTGGGATTTAAACAGTATTCTTGTACTTTCCACTAGAACTTTCCTTAAGATTTCTTGTAACTTATAGCTAATAATGTTTTTTATGGGACTTTGGTTTGGTAAGCGACATGTAAGGCATCTACTCAAAGAGGTGGCAATGTGTCCAATATAAGTAAAAGAGTTTTGACAAGAAACACAGTCTTATAGTGGACATTGAAATTTAAACACAATATCGGTGATCTCTATTTTAGATTAATGGGATTAATTTGATTATTGACTACAAGTGATTTGGATTAGCGAATACATGAACACACACACAAGCACACACACACAAACACACGCACACACACACACACACACACATATATGTGTGTGTGTGTGTGTGTGTGTGTGAAATAAGAAATCTCTAATTTAAAATCATTCAATATCAAACGACACAAATACAGATATACATACAACAAACACTTACACAGGCGGACAGACACACTCTATATTGACACGTGATAAGCTAAGGTAATTAATTCGATTTATGATTCCCACTGTTCCTCAGAGATTCCAAGGGAACCTGAAGAAGCAAAAAAAAAATAAAACATCATGCGCTTACCGGCAGAACGCGACCTTAATGGAATGTTCCATATTGTCTCACCCTCAACATCCCTATATATATATATATATATATATATATATATATATATATATAGTGTATTGAGGCAGCAGATAATTTTTAAAAATATACTGTTAAATATAAGAGACAATAAAATCTATTATGTTTAATCATGAGCCGTTCTAAACATCGTATTTTGGCTTTAATTTCAGGTGAAAATAAAGAAACAATTGTCCAACATTTGGATAATTTTTTATTAAGTTGGTTCTAAGCTTTGGTGAATGTTTTTGTGTTAATATCCTTGTAACCTCTCTGAAGATGGCTCATGTGAGCCGAAAGCTTAGAACCAACTTAATAAAAAGTTATCCAAATGTTGTAGAATTTTTGTCTTTATTTTCAACTGAAATTAAAGCGAAAATGCAATGTTTAGAATATATATATATATATATATATATATATATATATATATATATATATATATATATATATATATACATATCCGAGTGAGTACAGAACGAAGAAAGAAATTTTTTTCACCGTCCAAAACATTAATTTAAAACAGTGCTCGATATATGATGTATAGAGCTGTGAATATTTATTATAAATTATGTTTTAGAACATGTACATAATTTTTTATATATATGTCCTCTCCTCTACAATCATATGGTTGTTTCAACGTTCGGTGTCCAACGTTTCGTCAGGAGGAATAAGGAAGAACTGGAATCAGTTATAATCCACGACAACGAACAGTGGACTAAGAACTCAAAGGAGAACTTTGATTTATCCATGGGTGCCCTGGATTCTGCAGAGGCTTCGGATCTGATTGGATTATTCTTACTGTACAACTTAACTGCACATAAGGAAATCGAAACGGACAACATAGGACTATATAGAGACGACAGACTAATGATAATTGATAAATCTACTGGAAGTAAGTTTGATAAAACCAGAAAATTAATCCATAGAGTCTTTAAATCCTTTGGCCTTAACGTAGTGATTAACCACAATATCAAGCGAGTAGACTTCCTAGACATAACATTAGACCTAGTATCGAGCACTTTCCAACCTTACATGAAAAACAATACTAACCCAATATATATAAACCCCAACTCTAATCACCCACCATCCATTGTTAAGCACATCCCATCATCGGTAGAACGTCGCATTAACACACACTCATCCAGTAAAGAGATATTTGATAAGCACAAGGTAATTTATAATAGAATCCTTAATGAAAGCAGGTATAAATCATCAAAAATCAGATTTGTGGAAAAATTCAAAAGTACAAAAAGCAGAAATAGAAGCAGGAAAATAATATGGTATAACGCTCCATTCAATCAATCAGTTAACTTCAAGCTGGGACATAAATTTCTTAAATTAGTAGAGAAGCACTTTCCCAAAAATAACCCTCTGAGTAAAATCTTCAATAAAAATACCATAAAATTAAACTATAGCTGTTCCAATAATCTAGAAAAAAATAATCAAAATGCATAATACCCAAATATTAAAAATACACAGCAAAAATAAATTCAACACTAATACAAGACCGTCCAGTGATAACAACCTCTGTAACTGTAGAAATCCCAACCAATGCCCCATGACCAATAAATGTCTGACGAAATCTCTGATATATATGTGTTCGATTTCATCCATGTAAAAATGGAGGTAGGCTTGTTGGCTCTTTAGGTTATCTATTTGATATATATTGGTTTCCAATGCTCATTTCACAAAATGCAACATTGGTGGCAAATGGACTTTCCTGATACAATCCGAACTTCGCTTGGCTGGTCATGTTGCAATGATGAATCACGACACAATTCCTAATGTCCTCGTCTATAGTCAGCTTGACAGGATTTAAAAGATAATTGGAAGGTTGTGACTCAGCTAAAAAGACAAGCAAGACAGCTAAAGCGTAACCTCTCACCTACTAACTCCGAGTTGTTCTGGAAGAAAATAACGGGAGATATTTGTGCCAGAATGGTATCAGAAATTTCGAAATCAGTCGTATTGACCGGCTAAGAGATGAAAGGCAACGGCGAAAATCGTTGGCAAATATTATTGCGTCTATGTCCCGAGATCCTTACTGTTACACAATTTTGAGACTTGTATGCAGGTCACTAGCAGGACTGAAGTGTCACGTACGGCACAAATATAACATGTGAATGAGGTTATTGAATCCTCATAGGTCGAAATCGACGGGAGATTGCGTCATGTAGAGATTCTTCTAGAGAAATAAATTTTAAAAACAAGTTCTACTTCTGCGATATAAGCATTACTCTTCAGAAATGAATTGCGTACTTTCGGTGACTATCGTGTGTATACACTGCTTATATACAACACGTTAACATTTCTCTTCTCTGATGCCATGCACCTATGACACAGACACCAAATCAGTCGAGTTTCGATCCCGGCCAGAAGCAAGTGGATGTGTCTAGCCGCACGGATGAATTGTGATACAGCGAAACAGGTTTGTATGTGGATGACTAATATATATATATATTTTTCTAGACATATGCTATTAAATATAAGAGACAATGAATGTCTATTATGTTTAATCATGAGCCGTTCTAAACGTCGTATTTTTGCTTTAATTTCAGTTGAAAATAAAGACAAAAATTCTCCAACATTTGGATAATTATTTATTGGTTTTCTTCTAAGCTTTCGGCTCACATGAGCCATCTTCAGAGAGGTAGTTTAAACTGAAATATTATAAAATCCACCATCACCGACGATTTTATCCTGTGTTGACATAAAACTCCGCTTGGCAACGGCAATAGTTACCAAAAATAATAAACACAGTTCTTAAGTTTGCGATGCAGTTTTATGACGTCACACCGCGGGATAGCGCGAAATGACAACAAAACCATCTAGTCAAATGCAATGTAATATGTTATTTCCTGTTTTAAAGTTGATTTTATTGAGTGTTGGTTGTTTTGATTTGATGTGCATGGCCTCCAATATTTGCAGGTTCCTCTTACTGTGTGTATGAGTAAGGATCACCGTATTGTTGACCAAAATCTGTCTGATATTACTTACATGTTTATGTTTTTCAGAGAAATGTTGTTTAATAGTACTCTGATCAGAAAGATGACATGTAAGTCTACGGGAGAGCGTGGTTGTGGTAAAACCAATATATGTACTAGGTTTTTGATTAGTATCAGAGATGCAATCTCTGAATGGGCATGTAAATTGGTACACTACATTGTTTTTTTGTAAAGAATTTAGTTTAGTGCTTGTTGGGTTATTATAGACTATGAGGTCAATTGTTTTAAAATTTTTATAATATATAATGAGTTTAATTTGATTATTACTTTCGACTGGTTTAACATTTCTACGTATTATGTTTTTGAGAGTTTTTTCATCTTGTTTATAATTATTATGTATTTGGTTGCAATAGTATAAGTTAATAGTGTTATGTTTATTTTGATGTAAACCATTATTATTAATATTATCATTATTGTTAGAGCTATTGTTAATTTTGTTGAGATACATTTTAATTTGTTGATCAATAACGGAGTTAGGAAATCCATTATTGACTAGCGTTTGCTTAATGTTGTGTAATTCTTTATAAAATATAGATTTGGAAGAAGATATCATTTGTGTGCGTTGAAGTAAGTTTTTTATAACAGCTAACTTATATCGTTGGGGGCATTCACTATTATAATTAAGAAGACACGAATTTATGCTAGTTGGTTTCCTATATAGAGAAGTAGTAAATTTATGTGTGCTAGAATCAATGAATACATCGAGGAATGGGAGTTTGTTATTAATATTAAGTTCTAATGTAAATTTGAGGACGGAGTGACTTTCAAATTTGTTTTTAAGATATTTAATTTGATCGATATTCTTAGCTAAAACAAAGATGTCATCTATATATCTTACATATATAGAGGGTTTATTGTTGTCATTAATTATTTTATTTTCTAGATTTGTGTATTATTTTTTTGTGTATCTATTTACTCTATTTCTACCTGGGTATATCTATCTCTATCTCTCTGTTTCTCTACCCCCACCCACGATCGATGTCAGTTTTTTGTATGTTTTGTTTTCCATTTATTATCACAGATTCTCTTTTGCTACCATTCACTTCTAAGAAAAAAAAAACTGAAATCGTATACTTTTTTAAGTCCACTTTTTTGTGAATAAATATTTTGCTCTCTTGTTGAACGTTGTAAATAAGCTTTTTGTTAATTTTAAAATGAATTATGCTGAATAAATTTCTTTAAAGTTAGACCATTTTCTTATGCTCTCATTTATTTATTACCAAATTACATGGTAAAATTCTAATATGTACATTTTGGTGAGTGGAATATACGTTTCTGGCGTAAATAGGTCATGACTATGAGCCTTTAGCGAGCGACCACCTGCCGTATGCGACCAGTTTTGGTGGCAGTAGGGGTGGTCTTTATTTTACAAAGATTCGTTACCATGAAATAACGTGTCCACCTTAATTTTTCTCTTTATATATATATATATATATATATATATATACATATATATATATATATATATATATAAGAAAACTCAACTCATATCTAAAGCGATTATAAATCCTGATTTATTTCGACGAATGAGTAAGCGCCATCTGTTCACATTGCAAAATATAAAATGTTTTAATTTATTCAGAATATTAAAAAAAGTGCATGACTTCGAATTGAATTTACTTCCTGTGATATCAAGTTAGGTGAAAGGTTTAGAAATATACAACTTAGTATTAAAATGTAGCGATCGTACCGGAAATGCCAAAAAATTAAAAATGCACGCACACTAACACGCGCACATCGACGTAATAAATAATAAACCTAAAAAGAAATATATACCCGTATATACGCAATATAACAGATAGCAAAAGGATATCAATACAATCAAACTAATACATAAAAACACATACCAAAGAAAAATATATGTACACGCATATACACAAAAGCTATAACTAAAAGGAAAAACATAATACAAAAATTCTTACACATGCAGAACCCAATCTGTTCTATTATTTGACTCATAGCTAGAGGGGGAAGAGATGTATTATATTATTAAGTAATAATTAGTGGGGGATCAGTTTATTACTTCACAACTATATAAAACTGATCCCCCAATTATGCACCGTAGATGCCTTAATCATGTTTTCAGCTATTATATTCATTCAGTCAGTTAAGTGCCATACGCGATACACTCTTTGAGCGATCATGTCTCGAAAGACACATGATTGACTGGGCAGATTATCCCGCAGTAGGTTGCCTTTGCTTTCTGCCAGTCAAGGCTATATAACCCGATCTGTCCTATTATTTAACCCGTAACTGGAGGGAAGAAATAGAGTAATACCTTTCCCAAGGGTATTTACGCGTAAGTGAATGCAAGGAATTCGAACTCAGCTCCCCGATTTGACGTTCCGAGTCGATAGACATTGCACCACAACGCACAAAAAATTGTTAAATGCCTAAATTCAGATATATTTTAACTTTCGCAACGATTTACGCGGCACTTTCTTCGATTAACCGCATTACTTAGAACGATTACTTCGCATCTTCTGTAAACGGAAAAACAGTTTAAGCTTTTTTATTTATTTATTCAATTCACCCCAAGCAAGGTGATGACACCACAAATGTAGAGGATGATAAAAAATAATAAAAGAAGAAAGAATAAAAGAAATCCAGAGAAAAATAAAATAAAAAAGAAAATTAGAAGAAAAAGAAGTTTTATGAAAAAGATTAAAGAATGAAGAGAGAAAGAAGAAGTTTAAAGAAGAAGGAGAAGGGAAAAGTGGAGTTAGAGAGGGAAGAAGTATAAGGTTAAAGAAGAAGGATAAGAAAAGAAAAGAAAAGAAGAGGGTGTTGGATAAGGGAAAAAGAAGAAGGAAATGGAAGAGGGGAAAAGAAGAAGTTTAGGAAAGAGGAAAGGAGGAGGAGAAGGGGCAGGTGAGGGAAAAAGAAGAAGAGAAGAAACGTTAAAGAAGGAGGTGTGTGATAGGAGAGTGAACGTGGGAAGAAGAAGATTAAAGAATAAGAAGGTTAAAAGAGGAGGGAAGAGGGAGTGTGATTGGAGAAGGATGAAGAAAAAGAAGATTAAAGTAGGAGAAGAGGGGGAAGAAGAAGAAGGTTAAAGAAGGAGGAGAGGAGGCGGGAAATAGAATAATAAGAAGAAAAAGGTTAAAAGAAAAGGTTAAAGAAAGAACAGAGAGAAATGAGAGAGGGAAGAAGAAGGTTAAAGATGAAGAAGATCAAAGAAGCACGAGAGGGGGGGTGAGAGATGTAGTAAGAAGTTTAAAGGAGGAGGAGACGGAGAGAGGTGAATGGGATAGGGAATAATAATAATAATAATAAGAAGAAGAAGAAGAAGAAGAAATACAAAGGTGTAGGCGAGAGAAGGAGAAGAAGAAGTTTAAAGAAGATTAAAGAAGTAAGAGAGGAAATGGGAGAAGGAAGAAGATGGTTAAAAGAGAAGTTTAAAGAAGGGGAAGAGGGAGAGGGGCAGGGGAGAAGGAAGTTGAAAAAGAAAAAGCAGAAGAAAAAGCAATACAAGAAGAAGAAAGTCGATTAAAAGTTAAATCTTCGTATTAGTAAAGACTAAAATCGATGTTGCAATGAAGCATAAAAAACGAAAAACAAAATGTTTTGTAACATGTCAACTTCTGTTGAAAATTTATAATGGGTACCCAAAAGAGTAACGACCTCAAGAAAAAAAAAATGGCCTAGAATACCTCTAACCATTACCTCACGTCAGTGAGGGGAGCTAGTTTGAAAAAAAGAAAGAATAGAAACCTGAGTGAAGAAACAAAATAACTAAATAAATAAATAAAAACGAAAAGAAAAGAAGAGAGAATGGAGGTAGTGGGGTGCTGAAAATGAAAGAAATTTGGAAACGAAGAAAAAAAATCTTTTACACACACCCAATTGTACTCTAATAGCAGAGTCGCCGACTGTAGCCAGATAAAAAAAAAACAAAAAAACCTCATCGCTGTTCGTCAGTACAAATTCTGTGGCAAGACTAATGTCTCGTTGTAAGACGTTGATGTAGACGACGGTGTCATCCGGTGCAGACTAATGTCATTAAATAATGACAACGTCGGAAGGACATGGGGTTGAGATAACAACGTCAATGAAGATGAACCGAGATGCTATCGCAAACAATCGTTTCGCACATGCGCAGACGGAAAGTGTCTGGGGCGGAGAGCAGAAGAATTAGACATTCATTTGAACGCTTGAAAGTAGAGGCGAAAGACAATGAATGAAATTGTAGATAGGCGGGAGGCTGAGAAGAAAAGTTGAAAATTAAAAAAAAAAGATATTACGATGTCTTTGTCAGAGGGAATAAGAATAGGTGTTCGAAGACTATGACGACAACGATGATGATGAAAAATAAAAGACGAAGTTACGTCCGAAGTGGTTATTTTTTAAGCGCAACTTAGATAGCACAAGACAGTAAGTATAGGACACCCATTGTGAGCCGAACTCACTATTCAGTCGTTACTGATTGAGCGAGACAATCTTGCTAACCATTAGACCGTGTCAGGATGCCCTGGTAATTTTCTAAGCGTATCTGACATGTGGCACAGGGCCGAAAGTATGGAGCATCCAGCGAGGATCTAACAAACTAATCAATCTTAATTGATCTTCAACGATTCGCTGAAAAAAAACAGCATTGCATGAAGAAAGGTCCTAAACTTAATAAAAACAAAGTTGTAAAGTCACAATGCTATCATTAAGATCAAAGTATTTTAAAACTATTTTGAAATTTTTTAATCATTTCTAAGATGTTTGAAATTATGGTAAAAATCTGTTTTTTTTTTTTGTTTTTCTTTTTTAGTCAACGAGTGTCAAATTTTTACCAGAGTTTACAATGGATAATGTAATATTACGAAACACATTTTTTTTTCTCCGGTGAAAAACACATTCAATTCAAAATTGTTGCATTAATCAAATAATTGTGGGTTTTAATGAAATTTTCTGGACTTATTCACAAATGATTGAAATTATTATTTTTGAAAATCTTGCGTAAAAAAAAAAAATATGATTTTACATCGATTAATAGCCCACCACCCGATTCTCGGAATACAATGAAATTTGACGTAATTAAATTTGTTTTATTATTTAAACGCAGGACACATTGGGGAATGTAAATTATCTTTCTTTATTTCTTTTTATTGTTTTAGCCTTTCTTCCGAAAATCTTCTCTGAACAGTGAAATAAAAAAATACAATAAAACTATTACATTATTTAATTAGATAAGCTTTTAATTGCTTTCAATATATATATATATATATATATATATATATATATATATATATATATATATATATAATTGTCACTAATGGAAGTATGTACCACAATTATACATTTACTTTTAAAAGTGCTCAATACAAAAATAGAGCATAATAATAATAATAATAATAATAATAATAATAAAACCAGAAGGAGAAAACTTGTCCATTAATTGATATGGCTTGTCCAGCGGATTGTAACATAGCAATCAAGGAATTTGAAAAACTGTCAAAATATAAAGACCTGGAAATTGAAATAGAAAAAATGTGGAAATTGAAAACAAAAATCGTGCCAGTAATAGTAGGTGCACTTGGAATGATAAAAAATGGAACAAAACAACATATTGAAAGAATCCCTGGAAACCCCAGCTTAAGAGATATGCAAAAAATGTCTTATATATTAAGTACAGCCCACACACTAAGGAGAAATTTGTCTATGTAACGCTAGGGATGATGGGGAAGATAGAAAAAAACATGAAATGGAGCCATAACAACACGCCACGACTTGCCTTAGGTCTTCCCGCAGACTAGGTTGGTAGTGCGACTATATCAGAAATATAAAATATGATGAAAAATGAAATAATAATAATAATAATAATAATACCATACTGCAATTCAAGATCTATAAAGTTTCGGCGTTAAAACAACATCATCAGGCAGTAAAATGGCATATATATTTGATAATATATATAGATAAGGAAATTTTAAAAAATAAAATTAAAAAGTAAATAAAAACATAAGAATAAAGAGGTCATCTAATGAGATGAATTAAGTGGGGTGGGAGGGTTTAGCATTTAAAAGAATGGTGTATGTACAACTCATAGACAGTTTTGTTTCAACGCTTTGCCACTGAAAGCCAGACATGTCAAAAATTAAATACCAGAAAAAAGAGAAAAAAATGAAGGAGAAAAAAGAGAAAGGAAAGACAGAAAAAAGAAGATATATGAGAGAAGAGAAATAAAAATAAAAGACTAGTAGAAAAAAAATGGAAACGCTGGAAAAGATGAAATAAACTAAAAAAAAAGAGTCGAAACCGACATAAAAGATAAAAATAATGTAACAAAATAAAAACCAAAATTAAAATTAAAATTAAAAATATAAATAAAGATAAATTCTTAAGGCGATTTGTTCATAAGTACAAATAAAAGAATAATAATTTTAAAAAATTGCCAGTTTAATAATCTATTTTTTGAAGTTTCGAAAAAATTAGTGAAAATATTGAGATAAAATTGAGGTAATTTCAGATATATTTAAAGTTTTAGAAAATTCTATGGTGGCAAAAATTAGTTATTTCATTACGTTGGTTCAATAATTCAGTTTTCGGGAATTTTATTATATGGATTTTTTCTTGTAAGCAAAGGAAACATATTTCATGTAACAATTTACATATTCTACCTTTAGTTAATATTTTCCATTTAACCGTAGGAGTTATATTTGCATCTTTCAAGTGCCAGTAGTATTTAGAGAAAGAAGTAAAATTACTATAAATTTTATTATTGAAAAATAAGTTATGCTGGTAAAATCGCAACTTAACATTATTCTTAGTGCATCCGATATAATGTCTGGTAAGATTAGGATTTCCAGTATTTGAGATAGTAGATTGGTATATAATAGAATCTCGATGGTAGTTATTTTGCAAAGGACATACGTTAGGGTTATGACACTTGCAGGAACTTGTGATATTACCATTATTATGGTAAGTTCGTTATAATTAATATCATAATGTTGTGTTAGGATTTTATTATTGGGTATTTTTATTATCAGATCAAGATTATCAGTGGAGCTATAAATAAGTTTCAGTGAATTTTCAATAAACATTTTGCTAAGGGGATTATTAATTGGAAATGTTTTTGAAAGTGTATTCAGTATGATATTAAATTTGCACTATGATAATAATAATAATAATAATAATAATAACAATATTTGCCTATTAATTAATATGGGTTGCTATGTTACGGATTGTAACATAGCAACCAAGGAATTCGAAAAACTGTCAAAATATAAAGACTTGGAAATTGAAATAGAAAAAATGTGGAAATTGAAAACAAGAATCGTACCAGTGATAGTAGGTGCACTTGGAATGATAAAAAAAGGAACAAAACAACACATTGAAAGAATCTCTGGAAACGCCAGCTTAAGAGATATATAAAAAATTGTCTTATTAAGTACAGCCCACACACTAAGAAAAACTTTGTCTATATAACGCTAGGGATGTTGGGGGAGAAATAAAAAACATGAAATGGAGCCATAACAACACGCCACGACCAGCGTAAGGTCTTCCCGCAGACTTGGTTGGTCGTGCGACCATAGCAGAAATCGAAATATGATGAAAAATGACATAATAATAATAATAATAATAATAATAATAATAATAATAATCTTATTCAGCTGGAATTGTCATACAAGACAACAACTATTGGCTTACTAACATACACAGAAACAACAAAGGATTGGATGATACAATTAGTAAGGCAACATGAAGAAAAAAAGAAAAAATATTCAATAATAAAAGAAGGCAGTAAATACAAACAAGATTTACAGTTAGTAGATTCTGTAGAAAAGCAAAACAGAAGCCAAGAACCAACTATTGCGGCAAAAAATATGAAAATGAAAGCCAAAAATAAAGCTCTTGAACAGATGAAACAGCGCTGTCAAGACAAACCTCTGCATGGCCAATATCCAGTACATGCCAATAAATCCAATGTTGACAAAGTTAATACTCATCGATGGTTACGTGCATCTGGATTAAAGTCTGAAACTGAAGGCTTTATTCTTGCAGCACAAGACCAAAGTCTTTTCACTAGAAACTTTCAGGCAAATATTATGCATAATAATATGGATCCAAAATGCAGGTTTTGTGATAAACACCAAGAAACAATAGACCACCTAATCTCAGGCTGTTCTGTGCTTGCCCCAAATGAATATAAAAATCGCCACGATAGAGTTGGGCAATATTTACATTGGGCAATGTGCAAACATTATGGAAAAGCTGTAAACAAACACTGGTATGAACATCACCCAGCACCGGTTACAGAAATAGAAGATGTAACCATTCTATGGGATTACACCATCTACACAGACAGAAAAATTGAAGCAAACAGGCCAGACATTATTGTTAAAAACCAGAAGGAGAAAACTTGTCTATTAATTGATATGGCTTGTCCAGCGGATTGTAACATAGCAATCAAGGAATTTGAAAAACTGTCAAAATATAAAGACCTGGAAATTGAAATAGAAAAAATGTGGAAATTGAAAACAAGAGTTGTGCCAGTGATAGTAGGTGCACTTGGAATGATAAAAAATGGGACAAAACAACACATTGAAAGAATCCCTGGAAACCCCAGCTTAAGAGATATACAAAAAATTGTCTTATTAAGTACAGCCCACACACTAAGGAAAACGTTATCTATGTAATGCTGGGGATGATAGGGAAGATAGAAAAACATGAAATGGAGCCATAACAACACGCCACTACCTGCCTTATGTCTCCCCGCAGACTTGGTTGGTAGTGAGACCAAAGCAGAAATCGAAATATGATGAAAAATGACATAATAATAATAATAATATATTATATTAGTGACATTATAGTTTGAAGAAAAGTTTCGATGAATAATCAAGTTTTGCAATAATTTTTGATCGATACTCGGATTTAAGCAGATATTCTGTTTTTAATTAAACAGTATTATATATTTACAATATATAGTATATTATATATTTATAATCTATAATGTATATGTTGACATTACGATACATTTCAGAGCAGATATGGTTATTGCAATGAATAGAAAGTTCTGTTATATAGGCTTGGTTAAAACCTCGTTTAAACTAATGGCCATTCGTGGTCGAGAGGTCTAAGACGTGCCACATCACATGGTACCTCCACTATGTGGATAGGGGTCGCAGGTTCGAATCCTGCCAAATGACACACATTTTCGTAATAAAAATTTATTGTAAATAATCAGGCCGGTCGATATAAATATATAATGCTGTTTAATTAAAAACAGTATATCTACTTAAATACGAGTATCGATAAAAAATAATGTTCCAACAAATCATTTAAAATGTAAGTGTACTAATTTTTTTGAAAAATAAAGTTTTTAATGAAAACCGGAAATTATTTATGGCTCAACCTAATGAAATTACTTAGGTGAAGTCAGAGTAATAAAAAAAGAAAGTGAGAATTCAATTGAGGAGACCTACTAAAAATGTGTTGCGTGTACCGATGCCGCTACGCGAACCATCGTCTGTTGGTACGTAGGGAGTTTTGAAGTAACAAAGAAACTGTAACCACATTTTATGACGGAGGTGACTGCTGAGATATCTGACTCCATTTTCTTTTTAGCATTTTCATTTTAATTTGATATTCATTACGATTACAGTTTTTAATTATTCACTCATGTTGAAAGTCATTGTTATAGAATTAACGGTAAATTTTTGTTTTGTTCCCCGAAGGTCTTTACCCCTTCAAATCTTTCCAAAACATCCTTCATTCCGTGCAAATGTATATGCTAAACTCAAATGCGTAGGATACTTATTTCGGCAGATTTACTCCCGTTGAACAATTACTCCGCGATTTGTTTGGTTTCGGAACTCATTTTCCGCGGACTAATTGGAAAACGGAAGCAAAAAGACCGTAAAAATCGTAAAACTACGCGTGAATTCAGTCTGCAGTGAATAACATTTTTGAACCGTGGTTACGGGGTAAAATAAACAGCGACAAGAAGTTCCATATTTTTCTGCTCGATATAATGAAAATAAGGTAGGTTTCTTCAATAAAAAATTACCGATTTGAGTTCAGCATATACATTTCCACGGAAATAGGGACGTTTGAAGGAGTAAAGGCTTTCGGGGAACAAAACAAAAATTTACCGAATTAACGAATGCGATAGAATGACCAGCCAAACAGTGCACTGAAATATGTGTGGCAACGCCATCCAATTGATGTGGCGTGTGACTGTCAGTTAGGTGCCATACGTGATACACGTTTGGGAAATCATGTCCCGAAAGAGACATGACTGAATAATTTTCCGCAGAATGTTGCCATTACTTCCTGCAGTAGACGTTGCCAACCAAGGCTATAGAACTCAATCTGTACTGTTATTTAACCCATAAATGGAGGAAGAAAAGACGGATTAATACCTATCCTAGTTTGTGCGTAAATGAATGCAAGGAATTCAAGTGGAACTCGAACTCAAGCCAATATTCACTGCATCATGACGCATCTAGGAACACCAAAAGGCCATTTTCATGGATATATGTTTCTACAAAATCAATATAAAAAATGATGCAAACTTAATTAATTATATTCTTCTGATGTAAATGAATAATAAAACGCGGGTTTAAATAATATTTTTCGGGTCGTTATTTCATAATATAATGTATGTTTCTAATATGTCCCGGAAAAGGATATATATATATATATATATATATATATATATATATATATCATTCGAGGTAGCTAAGTGGTTAAGGCAAATGTAACCGGTTAGAACAATCTAGTCTTCTTCTCTTCTATATATCTTGCCTCTTCAGGACGTAGGCGATCACCGCCTTCCACGTCTCCCTGTTCCTGGTGGCTCTTAGCACGCTTTCTCCTGTAACGTCTCTCAACCCCCGTTCTGTCATATACCAGCTCAGACCTTTTAAATATGTTATCCGCTGCTTTCCTCTGTCTCTTTTTCCTTCTCTCTGGCCTGCTAGTATCAGGTTCTCCAAGCCCTCCTTCCTCATTGCATGTCCCAGGAACTTTAGTTGTCTCTTCCTGATGCTCAATATTAATTTCCTTTTCGTTACGTAATGACGGTACTGATCGTATGAGGTACCCTGAGACGTAGGCGTAGTCAATAGTCGTAGACCTCTAGTGGTAAATCTCTACTGGAAGACCTCTAGTAGAAGACTTGAAGACCTGTAGTGGAAGACCAATAGCGTTAGACTAATAGACCTCTAGACGTCCTCGCTTTAGTCTATACTTATGGCTGATACCAGCCAATCAAATTCTAGTGAGGCAGAACCGTATTCATTACATCCGTTTCGTAATGGATATCGGCTCAGAATGAGAAATTGGTTCGAATTCCAGTTGAATTCGTTGCATTCACTTAAACGCAAATTCCTCTGGGAATGGTATTAATCCATCAGTTATCCTTAAAGTTATCGGTTGAAGAGTACGACAGATTAGGTTCTATAGCCTTGGCAACCAACCTACCACAGAAAGAAATGGCAACTTAGAGCGGGAAAATCCGCTTAATCGGTCATGGATCGAAAGAGACATGGTCACTGAAGCGTGTATCATATATGGCATTTAACTGACTGAGCGAAGAAAGAAGACAGAAAGAAAAATATTCATTGATTATGTCATTATTTTTAACATGAGAAATAATATAAACGGCATTTTTGACATAAACTATCAATTGATCTAAACTTATTTATAAATAGAACTTTGTGTGTACGTCTGTGTGTGTGTGTCCGTTACCTATAGACTCCGAAACGGCTGATCCGATTTTCTTGAAAATTTACTCAGTTGTACTATAAGCGTCTGCGAGTGTTCTTAGCTAGGTTTTGTGTCGAGGTACTGCCGATAAATATCAAAAATCGATAATCGAAAAAATCGGGTTATAGAAGGAGTAGTCTGATTTTAATCAAATTTGATACACTCATACACAAGATGTTTGTGTGTGTGTGTCTGTTTATCTGCCTGTATGTCTGTATTTTTCAGCCCTTTTAATTTAGTTTTTGCTTCGGGTTTGGCTCTAAGTAGGTATAATTGTAGTTCTTAGTCTCAGCCATGATATCATTTACTCAGAGGGCTTATTTAGCCTTCAAAATTCAGTTTACGACGAAAAACACTTATTTGATATCGATACCAGTAAATCAAAATTTGACTTACATCCATTCATTTTTCTTTCAGTCTAAGGTTTCGCTTTAACTGGAAACAATTATTGCTTTTTAGTCTTTCGTGCCAACCTCGAAAGAGTCTGTGCTCCAGGACCATGGATTAGTTTTAAAGTTTTCATTACACCCGAGCAACGCCGGGCTATACTGCTAGTAAAAATATAAATGGAAGTAGAAAAAAGTCAGTTATTACAATACGTGATACACGCTTTGGACGATCTTGTCTCGAAAGAGACATGACTGACTGGGCAGAAGATTATCCGGCAGTAGGTTGTCACTGCTTTCACGCTATAGAAACCAATCTGTCCTAGTACTTTACCCGTAACTGGAGGGAAGAGACGGATTAATATTTTTCCCAAAGTTATTTGTGCGTAAATGAATGCAAGGAATGCAACTAGAATCCGAACTCGGCTCGTAGATTTGACGTTCGGAGTTGATAACCACTGCACCACAACGCACATCCGTAGAAAAAAGACAACTGTAACTTTCGGTAAACAAAACCAGAAAGTAGAAATGTACGATTTGCAACAAAAATATCAAATAGGGCGTTCGGTGGAAGTAGGCAGACTTTTTAGCGCATATCATTATACGCGCCCAATAGCTAGAGCGCTCTAATTCATTTCACTGAATGAGCGATGCGTACATGCCACAGTAGCTACTGTTTATCAAAGTCTACTATTTTTCCAGAGTGCCCAGAAAGTTAAGTGATTACATTTATTATTTTCAGTAAACAAAATATTCTGGTGTATTTCAAACAGAAATTATATTGATTGGAATCTAAATTTCTGAGATTTTTTTTTTAATCTTTGAAATTTTTGGCAATTTTTAAGCAATCGACACACTTGTAAACAAAATTTAATTCTCGGTCTTAAAAATCTTTCAAACATAAAATATATATCTGTGACACATTATTTTTAGACAATTACTAAATTTAATGTTAAATTAAATTTTACAAATAAGAAACCTTGAAACACATGACCTTTTAAATGTACACATAGAAATGACCCTACAAAAAAGCCTTCAAATATACAAAAAAAAAAAAAATAAATTAGGCACGATGATTTGTATTAAAGTTTAATTTTCAATTAGTAAATGTAATCTTCATTTAATAAGTTGATAAACTAACCACAACAAATCTTTTAACTATTTTAAAAATATTGTTTAATCTTTATAAATTATTATCATTAAAAAAATGAAAACAATTCTTTTAAATTTTATTATAAATCGAAAACATTTTTTTCGTCAGACTGTAATGTCCTTTATTTACATAATTTATTAAAGCAGTTAAAAGCTTATGAAATTAAATAATGTCATAGTTAGGTTGCATTTTCTATTTTACTCTTGGGAGCAGATTTTCGAAAATAATGATTAAATGTTTAAAAAAAATGATAGATGAATTACGTTACCCAATAAGCCCTGCGTTTAACTATTTAAATCAATTTTTGCAACAAAATTTAATTTCTTAAAATTTCATTGAATTTTGCGGGGCGTTAAGTAACAGATATAAAAAAAAGTATATATTTTTACCTATATTTTCAAAAGATACAAATTTCAAACATAATCTCATTCATTTATGAATAAGTCCTGAAAGTTTCATTAAATTCGAAAATTATTTGATTTTTGCTAGAATTTCCAAGTCAATGTGTTTTTCACCGTAATGTCATATTACATTATCCATTGTAAACTCTTGTAACGATTTGATTACCCACAAACGAAAATCAAATCAAGATGTTTTTTAAAAAAATTTCGAACGTGTTAGAAAGTTTTAAGTTAAATAAAATAATTAAAAATTAGTTTGATCTTTCTTCTTAATAATAACATAAACATTTTGATGGAAAAACTTTGTTTTTATTACGTTTGAGGTCTTTTTTCTTCATACTATGTTGTTTTTTCAATGATTTAGTGGAGGTACTTACAAGTTAGAAAAACTAAAAAAAAAATTGTACAGAAAAGCATTATTTTTATTATTTACATCATTTACATTGTTCCGACTGTTCTCTTCATCTTCGTTGCCATATTTCCGACTTTTCGACGGTTGTACACTCAGGTCTTCATCAGTTCTTGGAATTTCAATACAAGACAATGCAATAAAAAATAATGCAATTTTGAGTTTTGTTTAATGGCATATCAACTTCTGTGGATTATTTAATGCCAAAAGGTAGAGTTTTAAGATATTATTTTTGATGTTTGGTTATAGTAAGAAGGTTGATTTAGTCAGATTTTGATGAATTTTTTTTAATTTTTATTTTAGAAAACTGAAGATGTCTTCTAGTTTTATATTGAAAAATGTCATGCTGGTAATAATTTTTTCCTTCAAATATGTATCATTGCAATAAATCTTTTTTCTTCAAAAATGTGCAATGGTAATTTTTTTTCCTTCAAAAATGTATTGTTGATGATTTTTTCCATTCAAAAATGTATTGTTGGCATTTTTTTCATTCAAAAATGTACATTTTTTTATAAAATGTATATATTTCTATAAAAGTCTATTTTTATACTTTCATAGTGTTTTGACCCCAGTTTGGGGGTTAACTATTTGCCCATAGCTGGGACCATAACAGGTGCTACCACCCCGGATCAGGGTGGAGCTGAGAACAACAGAAATTGGTGGTTCCATGCTCCTCACAACCTCTCAATCAGAGGCCTTGCTGCTGGATGCAGTTTATCGTCATACCCAGGACCCACAAAATAATGCAATAAAATCATGAAATACGAAACAATGCAATACAAAAATACAATAAAACTGATGCACTAGGAAACAAGGCAACGCACAACAATGCAATAAAAAATAATGCACTACAGAATCCCTCAATACAGGGCAATTGAAAACAATTGAATACAAAATAATAACATATTATAGAAAGGGTCTCTGAAATAATCCATAACTGCACTGTCATATTATATCAAACTAGCAGTATAGCCCGGCGTTGCTCGGGTCTAATGAAAGCTTTAAAACTAATCCATGGTCATGGAGCCCAGACTATTTGGACGTTGGCACGAAAGACTAAAAAGCAATAGTTGTTTCCAGTCAAAGCGAAACAGTAGATTGAAAGAAAAATGAATGGATGTAAGTCAAATTTTGATTTCCTGGTATCGATATCAAATAAGTGTTTTTCGTCGTAAACTGAATTTTGAAGGCTAAATAAGTCCTCTGAGTAAATGGTATGATGGGTGTGACTAAGAACTACAATTATTCCTTCTTAGAGCAAAACCCGAAGCAAAACCAAAATAAAAGGGCTAAAAACATGATTTTGATCAGACCCAATAGGATATCGGGGTATCGATTTCAAATATCCAAAGATAAACTAACCGAAGTATATCCATGAAAACTTATTGCATCCATCGGATGTAAAATTGGAGAAAATGAGCCATATTGATGGCTGAATATCGGTTTTTGATCAGATTTGCTAGAATATTGTGGGTATCGATTTCCGATATCGGGGAAAATGAGTTGTCTGAGATCTACTAATGTTTGAGAATAAAAACTATAATTTTACCAAGTTAGAGCAAATTCTGCAGCAGGAACCATGGTAAAAGGGCTGAAATCCTGATCTTGATCAGACCTGATCGGATATCAGAAATATTGATATTTCGGATATCAGAAATCGGAAAAAATAAGTAATCCATGACCAGACCGGAAGCCTAAAGAATATTTGTGTGAAGTTTGGTGAGAATCGGATAAAAATTTTGGATTTGTATAAAGGACATACATACATACATACATACATACATACATGCAGACAGACAGACAGACAGACAGACAAACAAACATCTTGCCTTTTATATATAGAGATTTAAAAAATAATTTGTCAGACGATAACTGCAATATTTTTTTCATACTGACGTTTAGAAAATTAATGAGTGGGAGAATTTTTTTATTAATTCCAGTAATGCCATAGGGGGGTGTGCATTGTGATACAGTGGATATCGGCTCGGAAACCGGGGAGCCGAGTTCGAATTCCAGTTGAACCCATTGTATTCACTTACGCGCAAATACCCTTGGGAAAGGTATTAATCTGTCTCTTCCTTCCAGTTATGGGTTAAATAGCAGGACAGATTGGGTTCTATAGCCTTGATCGGCAACCAGTCTACTGCAAAAAGCAATGGTAACCTACTGCGGGATAATCTTCTGCCCAGTCAGTCATGTCTCTTTCGAGACATGATCGCCCAATGCGTGTATCACATATGGCACTTAACTGACTGACTGAATGTCATAGGGAAAACTCTAACATGTTTTTTACCTTGCTATGAGGCAAGATGTGACACAAGGTAATTTTATGTAGAGTGCTCATACACATGCACTTGAGCCAATAACAGAATTTGTCCTATTTCGCGGTCACTGTCACGTCAATATTACAATGAGCGTATTTCTCCTGACGCATTGAGGGATCTGCTACTGGTAGTTTCGAATCTCTGGTTATGGGAACCTCCTCTAATCTTAACTGAGTGCAAAACAGTTACTAAGCTTTCAACTCGGCCTAAATAACAGAGAAACGATATTTTTATAAGGTAATTACCTAGCCTCCACACTAAGGTAGAATGTGACACAAGTTGTTTTTTTTATCGTGCATATGGACCAAGGACAAAATTTGCATAATCCTCGCAACCACTGTCTCACTGGCATCGATATTATACCGCCCCCACTTCTCTAGGCGCAATGAGTAAGGTTCTACCACATGATTGGAAACTTCAGGACCAGCGGCTTTCTCCAATCTCAAATGAGGAGATTACAGATACTACACTTTCGTCGTCCGTCACACTATCCCCTCTTGTCGTGGTGTGATGGCTTGAGTACCTTTGCGATCTAGAGAGCAAACCAAGATGGACAGGTGGAAGGGTAGAGGTCAATCATATGTGGAGGATAAAGCGGTTTGAGTCGGTTTAACATCCCTGCCTGTAAAAAAGGTAAGCTACAGAAACATCGACAACAGCGAATCAAGACTCGGCGAGAAATGGTCTCCATCTCGGAGACTTAAGATGTGCAGCCCAGGACAGAGTGCGATGGCGAGGGGTCATCGATAGCCTATTTTCAACTGGGAACAATGGTAAGTAATTACGCTTTCATTCTGACCGAGAGATCTAGAAGCGATTGGATTTTTTTTTTTTTTTGCCGTCCGACGATGAGACAGCTTAATGTGTTTAATGTAGGGAGCCCGAGTGTTTGCACCGGGAAAAGGTCTAAAAATAACCCAGATCACGTAACCGTCGCTTGTGCTAGCGTTGTTATTACTACAGATCACTCTTCTTTAGCGCAATGAGGGAAGTACTGGAGATATTTCCTGAGATCAGGAACCTCTAAATATTTTCAGTTACACCCTGTTCAAAGACATGTATTTGTAATGCTAGGGGGCAGATACTACACTTTGATCCAAATTCAAATGTAGAGGGCATTTTTAAGTACGCCCGCGTCGCTAACGAATGAGACACAAGGTTTAACTGCAATACAGCGGAAAAATTGCCCAAGCCTTCACAGCACTTCCGTATTTTGGGACCGCGTCAGGCACCGGGCAATTAACCACCCACTCCCGAAGAAGAATTATTGACTGGGAGGGAAGGCTCCTTGAAGCTTGGCTTTAATATCATTTGAACCTCTCCGAGCCAAAAGGCCGAGTGTATTTTCAGTGCGCCCATGTTACTAATGCACAAGGTCAGTTTAAATTGGGTTTAATGGCACTACCGTGGAAAAATTGTCTAAGCCCTTTCGGCACTTCCCGCCTGGCAATAAACACAGTCCCATCTCGAAGAAACGTACTGCCTGGAGAGAAGGTCCCCTGGGGTTTGGACTTAATATTATTTAAACCTCCCTGAGCCAAAAGGCCGAGTTTTTTCAACATATTTCCGCCCATTGATTCGGTTATTTTTTTAGAATGGCATTTTTCCAGCAACATCATATTCATTGATAACTGATCTTAGCAGTCGTAGGAATCTTTTTTTTTTTTTTCACCCTTTTTGCTCTTCGCGGATGATGTTATTAGTTCCACGAAATTGATACTTTCTTTCACGAGAAAATGATGCGAGTCTTTTCTATATTGGGAATAAACATGCAATTGGTCGGTAAATTTTGTAGAGTGTAGAGTGTCATCAGTTTTGGAAATTAAATAAGTAATGGCCGAGGCGAACGATTTTGAGATCGGCTCTGGATTATCGATAAAATCAGAAAACGAATATGTTAATGGTTTGTGCCTAGATGGAAAATCATTTAACCAGAAGTTAGGCACCTTATCTATTCCTGGGGATTTAAGTCATCTGTATTTTTTTTGGTTTGTTTTGTTTTGGTATATTGTTTCATTTTTGTTGTGGCGAAGTGAACATCGGCTAGGAACGAGAAATCAAAGAGCCCAGTTCAAATTCCAGTTCAATTTTTGCATTCACTTTCGCGCAAATACCCTTGGAAAAGGTATGAATCCGTCCCTTCTGCCTCCATCTATGGGTTAAATAGCAGAGTAGATTGGTTTGTATACCATTGGTTGGCAACCAGTCTATCGCAGAAAGTAATGGCAACCTAGAACGGGAAAATCTCTTTAGTCAGTCATGTCTCTTTCGAGACATGATCGCCCAAGCGTGTATCTCGTATGGCACTTATATGACTGATTTGTTATACTTCTGTGTGTTGTGTTTAATTCATTCTACGCTACGCTTATAATTTTTTTAATTTCGCCATGTTTTCGAATTCCTTATCTGATAGGAGGTGGGGTCAACATGGACCTTCGATTTATAGATGGCCCTGTTGAATTTTATTATGTTGTTTTGTCTATAAACTTACTTTTTTTTTGTATCTCTCCTTTCTTTGTTCATTTAATGTGGCATCTTTTAAGAAACTTTTTACAGTTGGCAAGACATTTTCTTTTTTTTATATTTTATTTGCAACTAGCAGTATAGTTCGGCGTTGCTCGGGTCTAATGAAAGCTTTAAAACTCATCCATTTTCCCGGAGCTCAGACTCTTTGGACGTTGGCACAAAAGACTAAAAAGCAATAGTTGTTTCCAGTTAAAGCGAAACCGTAGACTGAAAGAAAAATGAATGGATGTAAGTCAAATTTCGATTTCCTGGTATCGATATCAAATAAATTTTTTTCGTCGTAAACTGAATTTTGAAGGCTAAATAAGGCTCTGAGTAAATGGTATCATGGCTGTGACTAAGAACTACAATTATACCTACTTAGAGCCAAACCCGAAGCAAAAACTAAAATAAAAGGGCTGAAAAAATACAGACATACAGGCAGATAAACAGACGCACACACAAACATTTTGCCTTTTATATATATATTATCGATTTTCTGGACTATCATAAGAATTGCAACCTTGAAACTTCTGAATATCGTTTCTTATGTTTTTGTCTATGGGTGTATGAAATTTGATTAAAATCGGACTACTCCTTCTATAACCCAATTTTTGGTATTGATCTCATAATTCGTTGTGTCAAGTCACTAGATCGAACCAACTGCCATGTGGCATCGAGCACATCAGTAAGTTAAGTGCCATACGTGATACACGATTGGGCGATCATGTTTAGAAAGAGACATGACTGACTGGGAAGGAGATTATCCCGCAGTAGGTTGCCATTACTTTCTGCGATAGACTGGTTGCCAGCCAAAGCTATAGAACTCAAGCTGTTCTATTATTTGACTCATAGCTAGAGGGGGAAGAGATGTATTATATTATTAAGTAGTAATTAGTGGGAAATCAGTTTATTACTTTTTTTTTTTTTTTTTTTTTTTAATCATTTCACCCCGAGCAAGGCAGAAACGCCACTGATGTGCAGGGGGTTACATAAATGTAGAAAGATTAATTAGAAAAGAGTGAGGAGTACAAGCTAGTTAGAAGGGAACAATAGAAAACTGAGAAAGCAGGTGCAATGACAGGTACATGGGCGGAGAGAAAGGGAAGGTTATACAGGGGAGGGGAGAGAGAGCTAGAGGCCAGTGGTTAGTAGGTGAGTATTAACTTTGCTTTTAAATTTCTGGAGGTCGTAGCCATCAGGAAAGCAAGAATACGGGAGTGAGTTCCACAGGCGGGAAGTGCGAGAGAGGAAGCTGCAGGAGTAGAATTGTCGTCTGCGTTTGGCTAACCTGACTGTGAATGGGTGGGACCCAGTTGCCAGTCTGGTTGAACGGGTAAACACCTGTTGAGGAGGCATCAGTGACTTAAGCTCATCCGAGCAGAAGCCATGAAAGTATTTATAGAAGAGACAGAGGGAGGCCACATTTCGACGATGGGAAAGTGGCTGCAGACGAGTCGCCAGATCAGTACCTATCACATTACAGACATCCTTTGGAGCTTGTCAAGAACACTGAGGAGAACGGCAGGGGCACCTGACCATAAATGGCAGCAGTACTCCATGCACGGACGGATGGTTGACTTGTATATATGCAGGATGGATTCAGGTGGGGAAAACATCCTGGATCGACATAGTGACCCAATCTTCTTAGCAGTAGATTTTGCTATGGATTCAATATAGTGCTTCCATTTGAGGTCTGAGGACAGGGTAAGTCCGAGGAGGCGTAGTGTATTACTCTCCGGGAGAATCATCTGGTCCATGCTTATGGGAGGCAGAAGAGGTTGCCTGTAATGGTTGACAGACAACAGCTTGGTCTTAGAGGAATTGAAGTTGACAAGCCACTTCTTGCCCCAGTTCACAACTATATAAAACTGATCCCCCAATTTATGACATGTAGATGCCTTAATCATGTTTTCAACTCTTATATTCAGTCAGTCAGTTAAGTGCCATACGTGATACACGCTTTGGGCGATCAGGTTTCAAAAGAGACATAACTGGCTGGGCAGAATATTATCCCGCAATAGGTTGCCATTACTTTCTGCAGTAGACTGGTTGCCAGCCAAGGCTACAGAACCCAATCTCTCCTGTTAATTAACCTATAACTGGAGGGAAGAGACGGATTAATACCTTTTTCCAAGCTCGTAAGTGAATGCAAGGAATTCAACTTGAATTCGAACTTGGCTTACCGATTTCTCATTCTGGACAATTATCCACTGCACCACAAAACTTATATGAATTTTGGGGACTTCTAAACCTAATGTCTCATTAACCGTATTTTATCAGAGCCCATATTTTTTTTTATTGGTTTTAATTAGCACTCTGTATTACTGCCTTCCATATTGTATTTATTAATATGTTTGGCTGATTTAGGAGATTTCCATGGCTCACCATATGCTCAGATTCCTTAAGTTTCCCTATTTACTTGTATTGTTATCTATTGTTTCAACTTCATCCCACAGGATAGGGTGATCTCCCTTTTTCTTCTATATTTGGTCAACTATCCCTGATTTTTTTTATTTTCCCCTCGTGGTATTTTTTTTGGATTCTTGCGATCTTATCTAATGGACGGCCCCAGCGATCGAAGTAAAATGTTCAGTTCAAAATTCTAATGACCTGAAGAAGGCCGGAGCGTATAACAGCAGAAATGTCGTGAATATGACAACAAAGATAAGGACAACAGTCTGAACAATGTAAATAATATAAATAATTACAATACCTTATCTCAGAAATATAGACAGATCCTGAAGAAGGCCGGAGCATACAACAGCAGAAATATCGTGAATATGACAACAAAGATAAGGATAACAGTCTGAACAATGTAAATAATGTAAATAATGTAAATAATTACAATGCCTTATCTCAGAAATATAGATAGATCTTGAAGAATATGAGAGCAAAGATAAGGACAACAGTCTGAACAATGTAAATAATGTAAACAATTAAAATACCTTATCTAAGAAATATAGACAGATCCTGAAGAAGGCCGGAGCGTACGACAGCAGAAAAGTCGTGAATATGACAACAAAAATAAGGACAACAGTCTGAGCAATGTAAAAAATGTAAATTATTACAATACCTTATCTCAGAAATATAGAGAGTTCCTGAAAAGGCCGGAGCGTACAACAACAGAAAAGTCGTGACTATGACAGCAAAGATAAGGACAACAGTCTATGGATACAATATATCCTACTTTTCAATTTTTTATCCAGATCAGTCAGTTAAATGGCGTACATAATGCACGCGTGGGCGATCATGTCTCGAAAGAGACATGACTGACTGCGCAAAAGGTTTTCCTGCAGTAGCTTGTCATTAGTTTCTGTGATAGACTGGTTCCAACCAAGGTTATCATCATTTATCCATCACACCCAATGGTGCATAGGGCAGCAACCTTTTTGTTGCTGTAAAGAAACTGTTCTTTTACGGGGCAGTGTTGTTAGCCCTGCACCCAACCCCCAAACCTGGAGGGCCGGTGGACTATTCTTGGTCCTTACGTTTACAGCACCTGGTATTCCTAAATGTTCACCCATTTAAGTACTGTCCAGTTTCGATGTTGCTTAACTTTGGTGATCGGACGGGAACCGGTGTATTCAACACGATATAGCCGTATACAACCAAGGTTATAGAAAACTATATATTCTGCAGTTTAACCCATAAATGGAGTTCAGAAGCAGCGAATTAATATCTTTCCAAGGGTATTTGTGCGTAAGTGAATGTAACGAATTCGACTGGAATTCGAACTCAGCTCTCCGATTTCTCGTTCCACTGCAACTCAACGCATATCCGTCAACCATTCTTTAATAATTTTCTTTTTTGCATTTTTCTAATTTATTTGCATCCATAATTTATTTGATCTGCAGTGTTATTCTTTTATTTATTTACTTTTTTAATCATATCACCCCAAGCAAGGCGATAACGCCACTGATGCGCAGGGGGCTACGTAGGAGTAAAAAGACTGGAAAAGAGAAAGCCGGAAACCACATCCTAACCAGGAAACAAGGGATGAGCCTCTTCACCTGTTCAATAGACGAGGGTAGAGTGTGAACCGGGCGATAGTTTAGTCTATCTACTCCAATTGAAAAAAATAAAGAAAAAAATGAAAAGATTGGAAAAGAGAAAACCGGAAACCGCATCCTAAACAGGAAACAAGGAATGAGCCTCTTCACCTGTTCAATAGACGAGGGTAGAGTGTGAACCGGGCGATAGTTTAGTCTATCTACTCCAATTGAACAAAATAAAGAAAAGAGTGAAAAGATTTTGAAAAGAGAAAACCGGAAACCGCACAATTAATCCATCGCAATTTGTTTATATCGGATGCCATGCAAATTGTCGTCTAGTTATCCATCGCATACTGTATATATGTGTGTGTGTGTTTGTATGTGTATGTTTGTGTGTTTGTGTGTGTGTGTATGTGTGTGTGTGTTTGTGTGTGTGTGCGCGCATTAATTTTACATCCTTAATTTATCTGATATACAGAGATTTCTTTTCATATTCTAGATGCTTTGTTGATAACAGTGTACTATAAAAGCTTGTGTACAATATCAGAGTATATTTGCAGCGTTGTGGTCCAGTGGATATCGGCTCGGAACGAGAAATCGGGGGGGCCGAGTTCGAATTCCAGCCGAATTCATTGCATTCAATTACGCACAAATACCCTTGGGAAAGGTATTAATCCGTCTATTCCGTCCAGTTATGGGTTAAATAACAGGACAGATTGGGTTCTATAGCCTTGGCGGGCAACCAATCTACCACAGAAAGCAATGGCAACCTACTGGGGGATAATCTTCTGCCCAGTCAGTCATGTCTCTTTCGAGACATGATCGCCCGAGAATGTGTATCACGTATGGCACTTAACTGACTGATACTTATGACCTTCTGCAGTCAACTATATTTTAATTCTTACCTTTGTTTATTAGTAGATATTGGTTGAGGTCCGCCATCATTTTAGTATCAAGCGCTGGTGGGGACTATTTACATTATTTGGCGGAATAATATTCATTTTGCTTCGCTATATTTTGTAGCACTGGGATTTAAACTATTTTTCTCACTCTTTGTTCTCTGACTTTATTACCTTCAACATGTCCCGTGAAGGTCAAATTCCCTTAGCAGTTCTTAATATCAATCGCAACCTTCTATAATACTCTTTACGCAATATTTATCTCATGTTATTATTATTATTATTACGTCATTTTTCATCATATTTCGATTTCTGCTTTGGTCTCACTACCAACCAAGTCTGCGGGGAGACCTAAGGCAGGTAGTGGCGTGTTGTTATGGCTCCATTTCATGTTTTTCTATCTTCCCTAACATCCCCAGCATTACATAGATAAAGTTTTCCTTAGTGTGTGGGCTGTACTTAATAAGACAATTTTTTGTATATCTCTTAAGCTGGGGTTTCCAGGGATTCTTTCAATGTGTTGTTTTGTTCCATTTTTTATCATTCCAAGTGCACCTACTATCACTGGCACAACTCTTGTTTTCAATTTCCACATTTTTTCTATTTCAATTTCCAGGTCTTTATATTTTGACAGTTTTTCAAATTCCTTGATTGCTATGTTACAATCCGCTGGACAAGCCATATCAATTAATAGGCAAGTTTTCTCCTGGTTTTTAACAATAATGTCTGGCCTGTTTGCTTCAATTTTTCTGTCTGTGTAGATGGTGTAATCCCATAGAATGGTTACATCTTCTATTTCTGTAACCGGTGCTGGGTGATGTTCATACCAGTGTTTGTTTACAGCTTTTTCATAATGTTTGCACATTGTCCAATGTAAATATTGCCCAACTCTATCGTGGCGATTTTTATATTGGTTTGGGGCAAGCAAAGAACAGCCTGAGATTAGGTGGTCTATTGTTTCTTGGTGTTTATCACAAAACCTGCATTTTGGATCCATATTATTATGCATAATATTTGCCTGAAAGTTTCTCGTGAAAAGATTTTGGTATTAATTATTATTATTATTATTGTTGTTGTTGTTCTTGTCTTCACCATGGATATGTGGCGAGTCTTGCAATAGGCTAAATGATATTCCAACATCTTTTCCACCGTCGACATTATAATTATTGTTGTTGCTGTTTTTGCTGAGGCTCCATTATTATTACAGTTGTTGTTAATATTGTTGTTGTTATTGTTGTTGTTGTTGGTGGTGGTGGTGGCGGTGTTCCCTTATTATTGTTGTGGTTGTTATTGCTGTTGGTAACGGTGGTGCTCTATTATTGTTATTGTTGGTTGTGGTGGTGGTGTTTAATCATTATTTTTGGTGATGGTAGTGTTGCTGTTGTTGTTGTTGTTACATTATTATTGGTGGTAGTGGTGGTTGTGATGTGGTCTTGTTGTTCCATTACTGTTGTTGTTGGCGGGGTTGTGATCTTGTGGTTCAATTATTATTATTGTTAGTGGTGGTGGTGGTGGTGGTGGTGTGGTCTTGTTGTTCCATTACTGTTGTTGTTGGCGGGGTTGTGATCTTGTGGTTCAATTATTATTATTGTTAGTGGTGGTGGTGGTGGTGTGGTCTTGTTGTTCCATTACTATTGTTGTTGGCGGGGTTGTGATCTTGTGGTTCAATTATTATTATTGTTAGTGGTGGTGGTGGTGGTGGTGTGGTCTTGCTGTTCCATTACTATTGTTGTTGGCGGGGTTGTGATCTTGTGGTTCAATTATTATTATTGTTAGTGGTGGTGGTGGTGTGGTCTTGTTGTTCCATTACTGTTGTTGTTGGCGGGGTTGTGATCTTGTGTCTGGTTCAATTATTATTATTGTTAGTGGTGGTGGTGGTGGTGGTGTGGTCTTGTTGTTTCATTACTATTGTTGTTGGCGGGGGTTGTGATCTTGTGGTTCCAATTATTATTGTTAGTGGTGGTGGTGGTGGTGGTGTGGTCTTGTTGTTCCATTACTGTTGTTGTTGGCGGGGTTGTGATCTTGTGGTTCAATTATTATTATTGTTATTGGAGAAGGTGGTGGTGGTGGTGGTGGTGTGGTCTTGTTGTTCCATTACTATTGTTGTTGGCGGGGTTGTGATCTTGTGGTTCAATTATTATTATTGTTAGTGGTGGTGGTGGTGGTGGTGTGGTCTTGTTGTTCCATTACTATTATTGTTGTTGGCGGGGTTGTGATCTTGTGGTTCAATGTTATTATTATTGTTAGTGGTGGTGGTGGAGGTGGTGGTGTGGTTTTGTTGTTCCATTACTGTTGTTGTTGGCGGGGTTGTGATCTTGTGGTTCAATTATTATTATTGTTAGTGGTGGTGGTGGTGGTGGTGGTGTGGTCTTGTTGTTCCATTACTATTGTTGTTGGCGGGGTTGTGATCTTGTGGTTCAATTATTATTGTTAGTGGTGGTGGTGGTGGTGGTGTGGTCTTGTTGTTCCATTACTATTGTTGGCGGGGTTGTGATATTGTGGTTCAATTATTATTATTGTTAGTGGTGGTGGTGGTGGTGGTGTGGTCTTGTTGTTCCATTACTGTTGTTGTTGGCAGGGTTGTGATCTTGTGGTTCAATTATTATTATTGTTAGTGGTGGTGGTGGTGGTGGTGGTCTTGTTGTTCCATTACTGTTGTTGTTGGCGGGGTTGTGATCTTGTGGTTGGTGTTATTGTTAGTGGTGGTGGTGGTGGTGTGTGGTCTTGTTGTTCCATTACTGTTGTTGGCGGGGTTGTGATCTTGTGGTTCAATTATTATTATTGTTAGTGGTGGTGGTGGTGTGGTCTTGTTGTTCCATTACTATTGTTATTGGCGGGGGTTGTGATCTTGTGGTTCAATTATTATTATTGTTAGTGGTGGTGGTGGTGGTGGTGTGGTCTTGTTGTTCCATTACTGTTGTTGTTGGCGGGGTTGTGATCTTGTGGTTCAATTATTATTATTGTTAGTGGTGGTGGTGGTGTGGTCTTGTTGTTCCATTACTATTGTTGTTGGCGGGGGTTGTGATCTTGTGGACAATTATTATTATTGTTAGTGGTGGTGGTGGTGGTGGTGGTGTGGTCTTGTTGTTCCATTACTATTGTTGTTGGCGGGGTTGTGATCTTGTGGTTCAATTATTATTATTGTTAGTGGTGGTGGTGGTGGTGGTGTGGTCTTGTTGTTCCATTACTGTTGTTGTTGGCGGGGTTGTGATCTTGTGGTTCAATTATTATTGTTAGTGGTGGTGGTGGTGTGGTCTTGTTGTTCCATTACTGTTGTTGTTGGCGGGGTTGTGATCTTGTGGTTCAATTATTATTATTGTTAGTGGTGGTGGTGGTGGTGTGGTCTTGTTGTTCCATTACTGTTGTTGTTGTTGGCGGGGTTGTGATCTTGTGGTTCAATTATTATTATTGTTAGTGGTGGTGGTGGTGGTGGTGTGGTCTTGTTGTTCCATTACTATTGTTGTTGGCGGGGTTGTGATCTTGTGGTTCAATTATTATTATTGTTAGTGGTGGTGGTGGTGGTGGTGGTGTGGTCTTGTTGTTCCATTACTATTGTTGTTGGCAGGGTTGTGATCTTGTGGTTCAATTATTATTATTGTTAGTGGTGGTGGTGGTGGTGGTGTGGTCTTGTTGTTCCATTACTGTTGTTGTTGGCAGGTTGTGATCTTGTGGTTCAATTATTATTGTTAGTGGTGGTGGTGGTGTGGTCTTGTTGTTCCATTACTGTTGTTGTTGGCGGGGTTGTGATCTTGTGGTTCAATTATTATTATTGTTAGTGGTGGTGGTGGTGGTGGTGTGGTCTTGTTCATTACTGTTGTTGTTGGCGGGGTTGTGATCTTGTGTGGTTCAATTATTATTGTTAGTGGTGGTGGTGGTGGTGGTGGTCTTGTTGTTGTTACTATTGTTGTTGGCGGGGTTGTGATCTTGTGGTTCAATTATTATTATTGTTAGTGGTGGTGGTGGTGGTGGTGTGGTCTTGTTGTTCCATTACTATTGTTGTTGGCGGGGTTGTGATCTTGTGGTTTCAATTATTATTATTGTTAGTGGTGGTGGTGGTGGTGGTGGTGTGGTCTTGTTGTTCCATTACTATTGTTGTTGGCGGGGTTGTGATCTTGTGGTTCAATTATTATTATTGTTAGTGGTGGTGGTGGTGGTGGTGTGGTCTTGTTGTTCCATTACTGTTGTTGTTGGCAGGGTTGTGATCTTGTGGTTCAATTATTATTGTTAGTGGTGGTGGTGGTGTGGTCTTGTTGTTCCATTACTGTTGTTGTTGGCGGGGTTGTGATCTTGTAGTTCAATTATTATTATTGTTAGTGGTGGTGGTGGTGGTGGTTTGGTCTTGTTGTTCCATTACTATTGTTGTTGGCGGGGTTGTGATCTTGTGGTTCAATTATTATTATTGTTAGTGGTGGTGGTGGTGGTGGTGTGGTCTTGTTGTTCCATTACTGTTGTTGTTGGCGGGGTTGTGATCTTGTGGTTCAATTATTATTATTGTTAGTGGTGGTGGTGGTGGTGGTTTGGTCTTGTTGTTCCATTACTATTGTTGTTGGCGGGGTTGTGATCTTGTGGTTCAATTATTATTATTGTTAGTGGTGGTGGTGGTGGTGGTGTGGTCTTGTTGTTCCATTACTATTGTTGTTGGCGGGGTTGTGATCTTGTGGTTCAATTATTATTATTGTTAGTGGTGGTGGTGGTGGTGGTGTGGTCTTGTTGTTCCATTACTATTGTTGTTGGCAGGGTTGTGATCTTGTGGTTCAATTATTATTATTGTTAGTGGTGGTGGTGGTGGTGGTGGTGTGGTCTTGTTGTTCCATTACTATTGTTGTTGGCGGGGTTGTGATCTTGTGGTTCAATTATTATTATTGTTGGTGGTGGTGGTGGTGGTGGTGTGGTCTTGTTGTTCCATTACTGTTGTTGTTGGCGGGGTTGTGATCTTGTGGTTCAATTATTGTTAGTGGTGGTGGTGGTGTGGTCTTGTTGTTCCATTACTGTTGTTGTTGGCAGGGTTGTGATCTTGTGGTTCAATTATTATTATTGTTAGTGGTGGTGGTGGTGGTGGTTTGGTCTTGTTGTTCCATTACTATTGTTGTTGGCGGGGTTGTGATCTTGTGGTTCAATTATTATTATTGTTAGTGGTGGTGGTGGTGGTGGTGTGGTCTTGTTGTTCCATTACTGTTGTTGTTGGCGGGGTTGTGATCTTGTGGTTCAATTATTATTGTTAGTGGTGGTGGTGGTGTGGTCTTGTTGTTCCATTACTGTTGTTGTTGGCGGGGTTGTGATCTTGTGGTTCAATTATTATTATTGTTAGTGGTGGTGGTGGTGGTGGTTTGGTCTTGTTGTTCCATTACTATTGTTGTTGGCGAAGGTTGTGATCTTGTGGTTCAATTATTATTATTGTTAGTGGTGGTGGTGGTGGTGGTGTGGTCTTGTTGTTCCATTACTGTTGTTGTTGGCGGGGTTGTGATCTTGTGGTTCAATTATTATTATTGTTAGTGGTGGTGCTGGTGGTGGTTTGGTCTTGTTGTTCCATTACTATTGTTGTTGGCGGGGTTGTGATCTTGTGGTTCAATTATTATTATTGTTAGTGGTGGTGGTGGTGGTGGTGTGGTCTTGTTGTTCCATTACTATTGTTGTTGGCGGGGTTGTGATCTTGTGGTTCAATTATTATTATTGTTAGTGGTGGTGGTGGTGGTGGTGTGGTCTTGTTGTTCCATTACTGTTGTTGTTGGCGGGAGTTGTGATCTTGTGTTTCGTTATTATTATTGTTAGTGGTGGTGCTGGTGGTGGTTTGGTCTTGTTGTTCCATTACTGTTGTTGTTGGCGGGGTTGTGATCTTGTGGTTCAATTATTATTATTGTTAGTGGTGGTGGTGGTGGTGGTGTGGTCTTGTTGTTCCATTACTATTGTTGTTGGCGGGGTTGTGATCTTGTGGTTCAATTATTATTATTGTTAGTGGTGGTGGTGGTGGTGGTGGTGTGGTCTTGTTGTTCCATTACTATTGTTGTTGGCAGGGTTGTGATCTTGTGGTTCAATTATTATTATTGTTAGTGGTGGTGGTGGTGGTGGTGGTGTGGTCTTGTTGTTCCATTACTGTTGTTGTTGGCGGGGTTGTGATCTTGTGGTTCAATTATTATTGTTAGTGGTGGTGGTGGTGTGGTCTTGTTGTTCCATTACTGTTGTTGTTGGCGGGGTTGTGATCTTGTGGTTCAATTATTATTGTTAGTGGTGGTGGTGGTGGTGGTGTGGTCTTGTTGTTCCATTACTGTTGTTGTTGGCGGGGTTGTGATCTTGTGGTTCAATTATTATTGTTAGTGGTGGTGGTGGTGGTGGTGTGGTCTTGTTGTTCCATTACTATTGTTGTTGGCGGGGTTGTGATCTTGTGGTTCAATTATTATTATTGGTAGTGGTGGTGGTGGTGGTGGTGGTGTGGTCTTGTTGTTCCATTACTATTGTTGTTGGCGGGGGTTGTGATCTTGTGGTTCAATTATTATTATTTTATTAGTGGTGGTGGTGGTGGTGGTGTAGTCTTGTTGTTCCATTACTGTTGTTGTTGGCGGGGTTGTGATCATGGTTCAATTATTATTGTTAGTGGTGGTGGTGGTGTGGTCTTGTTGTTCCATTACTGTTGTTGTTGGCAGGGTTGTGATCTTGTGGTTCAATTATTATTATTGTTAGTGGTGGTGGTGGTGGTGGTGTGGTCTTGTTGTTCCATTACTGTTGTTGTTGGCGGGGTTGTGATCTTGTGGTTCAATTATTATTATTGTTAGTGGTGGTGGTGGTGGTGGTGTGGTCTTGTTGTTCCATTACTATTGTTGTTGGCGGGGGTTGTGATCTTGTGGTTCAATTATTATTATTGTTAGTGGTGGTGGTGGTGGTGGTGTGGTCTTGTTGTTCCATTACTGTTGTTGTTGGCGGGGTTGTGATCTTGTGGTTCAATTATTATTATTGTTAGTGGTGGTGCTGGTGGTGGTTTGGTCTTGTTGTTCCATTACTGTTGTTGTTGGCGGGGGTTGTGATCTTGTGGTTCAATTATTATTATTGTTAGTGGTGGTGCTGGTGGTGGTTTGGTCTTGTTGTTCCATTACTATTGTTGTTGGCGGGGTTGTGATCTTGTGGTTCAATTATTATTATTGTTAGTGGTGGTGGTGGTGGTGGTGTGGTCCTTGTTGTTCCATTACTGTTGTTGGCGGTTGTGATCTTGTGGTTCAATTATTATTATTGTTAGTGGTGGTGGTGGTGGTGGTGTGGTCTTGTTGTTCCATTACTATTGTTGTTGGCGGGGTTGTGATCTTGTGGTTCAATTATTATTATTGTTAGTGGTGGTGGTGGTGGTGGTGTGGTCTTGTTGTTCCATTACTGTTGTTGTTGGCGGGGGTTGTGATCTTGTGGTTCAATTATTATTATTGTTAGTGGTGGTGGTGGTGGTGGTGTGGTCTTGTTGTTCCATTACTGTTGTTGTTGGCGGGGTTGTGATCTTGTGGTTCAATTATTATTATTGTTAGTGGTGGTGCTGGTGGTGGTTTGGTCTTGTTGTTCCATTACTATTGTTGTTGGCGGGGTTGTGATCTTGTGGTTCAATTATTATTATTGTTAGTGGTGGTGGTGGTGGTGGTGTGGTCTTGTTGTTCCATTACTGTTGTTGTTGGCAGGGTTGTGATCTTGTGGTTCAATTATTATTATTGTTAGTGGTGGTGGTGGTGGTGGTGGTAGTCTTGTTGTTCCATTACTGTTGTTGTTGGCAGGGTTGTGATCTTGTGGTTCAATTATTATTATTGTTAGTGGTGGTGGTGGTGGTGGTGTGGTCTTGTTGTTCCATTACTGTTGTTGTTGGCGGGGTTGTGATCTTGTGGTTCAATTATTATTGTTAGTGGTGGTGGTGGTGGTGGTGGTCTTGTTGTTCCATTACTGTTGTTGTTGGCGGGGTTGTGATCTTGTGGTTCAATTATTATTATTGTTAGTGGTGGTGGTGGTGGTGGTGTGGTCTTGTTGTTCCATTACTGTTGTTGTTGGCGGGGTTGTGATCTTGTGGTTCCAATTATTATTATTGTTAGTGGTGGTGGTGGTGGTGGTGTGGTCTTGTTGTTCAATACCTATTGTTGTTGGCAGGGTTGTGATCTTGTGGTTCAATTATTATTATTGTTAGTGGTGGTGGTGGTGGTGGTGTGGTCTTGTTGTTCCATTACTGTTGTTGTTGGCGGGGTTGTGATCTTGTGGTTCAATTATTATTATTGTTAGTGGTGGTGCTGGTGGTGGTTTGGTCTTGTTGTTCCATTACTGTTGTTGTTGGCGGGGTTGTGATCTTGTGGTTCAATTATTATTATTGTTAGTGGTGGTGCTGGTGGTGGTGTGGTCTTGTTGTTCCATTACTGTTGTTGTTGGCGGGGTTGTGATCTTGTGGTTCAATTATTATTATTGTTAGTGGTGGTGCTGGTGGTGGTTTGGTCTTGTTGTTCCATTACTGTTGTTGTTGGCGGGGTTGTGATCTTGTGGTTCAATTATTATTATTGTTAGTGGTGGTGCTGGTGGTGGTTTGGTCTTGTTGTTCCATTACTGTTGTTGTTGGCGGGGTTGTGATCTTGTGGTTCAATTATTATTATTGTTAGTGGTGGTGCTGGTGGTGGTGTGGTGCTTGTTGTTCCATTACTATTGTTGTTGGCGGGGTTGTGATCTTGTGGTTCAATTATTATTATTGTTAGTGGTGGTGGTGGTGGTGGTGTGGTCTTGTTGTTCCATTACTGTTGTTGTTGGCGGGGTTGTGATCTTGTGGTTCAATTATTATTATTGTTAGTGGTGGTGGTGGTGGTGGTGTGGTCTTGTTGTTCCATTACTGTTGTTGTTGGCGGGGTTGTGGTACTTGTGGGTTCAATTATTATTATTGTTGATGGTGGTGCTGGTGGTGGTGTGGTCTTGTTGTTCCATTACTGCTGTTGTTGTTGGCGGGAGTTGTGATCTTGTGGTTCAATTATTATTATTGTTAGTGGTGGTGCTGGTGGTGGTTTGGTCTTGTTGTTCCATTACTGTTGTTGTTGGCGGGGTTGTGATCTTGTGGTTCAATTATTATTATTGTTAGTGGTGGTGGTGGTGGTGGTGTGGTCTTGTTGTTCCATTACTGTTGTTGTTGGCAGGAGGTTGTGATCTTGTGGTTCAATTATTATTATTGTTAGTGGTGGTGCTGGTGGTGGTTTGGTCTTGTTGTTCCATTACTGTTGTTGTTGGCGGGGTTGTGATCTTGTGTTTCAATTATTATTATTGTTAGTGGTGGTGCTGGTGGTGGTTTGGTCTTGTTGTTCCATTACCGTTGTTGTTGGCGGGGTTGTGATCTTGTGTTTCAATTATTATTATTGTTAGTGGTGGTGCTGGTGGTGGTTTGGTCTTGTTGTTCCATTACTGTTGTTGTTGGCGGGGTTGTGATCTTGTGTTTCAATTATTATTATTGTTAGTGGTGGTGCTGGTGGTGGTTTGGTCTTGTTGTTCCATTACTGTTGTTGGCAGCGGGTTGTGATCTTGTGGTTCAATTATTATTATTGTTAGTGGTGGTGCTGGTGGTGGTTTGGTCTTGTTGTTCCATTACTGTTGTTGTTGGCGGGGTTGTGATCTTGTGGTTCAATTATTATTATTATTGGTGGTGGTGGTGGTGGTGGTGGTGGTCTTGTTGTTCCATTACTATTGTTGTTGGCGGGGAGGTTGTGATCTTGTGGTTCAATTATTATTATTGTTAGTGGTGGTGGTGGTGGTGGTGTGGTCTTGTTGTTCCATTACTGTTGTTGTTGGCGGGGTTGTGATCTTGTGGTTCAATTATTATTATTGTTAGTGGTGGTGGTGGTGGTGGTGTGGTCTTGTTGTTCCATTACTGTTGTTGTTGGCAGAGGTTGTGATTGTGGTTCAATTATTATTGTTAGTGGTGGTGCTGGTGGTGGTGTGGTCTTGTTGTTCCATTACTGTTGTTGTTGTTGGCAGGGTTGTGATCTTGTGGTTCAATTATTATTATTGTTAGTGGTGGTGCTGGTGGTGGTTTTAGTCTTGTTGTTCCATTACTGTTGTTGTTGGCGGGGTTGTGATCTTGTGTTTCAATTATTATTATTGTTAGTGGTGGTGCTGGTGGTGGTTTGGTCTTGTTGTTCCATTACTGTTGTTGTTGGCGGGGTTGTGATCTTGTGTTTCAATTATTATTATTGTTAGTGGTGGTGCTGGTGGTGGTTTGGTCTTGTTGTTCCATTACTGTTGTTGTTGGCGGTTGCTGATCTTGTGGTTCAATTATTATTATTGTTAGTGGTGGTGCTGGTGGTGGTTTGGTCTTGTTGTTCCATTACTGTTGTTGTTGGCGGGGTTGTGATCTTGTGGTTCAATTATTATTATTGTTAGTGGTGGTGGTGGTGGTGGTGTGGTCTTGTTGTTCCATTACTATTGTTGTTGGCAGGTTGTGATCTTGTGGTTCAATTATTATTATTGTTAGTGGTGGTGGTGGTGGTGGTGTGGTCTTGTTGTTCTTCTTTGTTGTTGGCGGGGTTGTGATCTTGTGGTTCAATTATTATTATTGTTAGTGGTGGTGGTGGTGGTGGTGTGGTCTTGTTGTTCCATTACTATTGGGGTTGTGATCTTGTGGTTCAATTATTATTATTGTTAGTGGTGGTGGTGGTGGTGGTGTGGTCTTGTTGTTCCATTACTGTTGTTGTTGGCGGGGTTGTGATCTTGTGGTTCAATTATTATTATTGTTAGTGGTGGTGGTGGTGGTGGTGTGGTCTTGTTGTTATTACTATTGTTGTTGGCGGGGTTGTGATCTTGTGGTTCAATTATTATTATTGTTAGTGGTGGTGCTGGTGGTGGTGTGGTCTTGTTGTTCCATTACTGTTGTTGTTGGCGGGGTTGTGATCTTGTGGTTCAATTATTATTATTGTTAGTGGTGGTGGTGGTGGTGTGGTCTTGTTGTTCCATTACTATTGTTGTTGGCGGGGTTGTGATCTTGTGGTTCAATTATTATTATTGTTAGTGGTGGTGGTGGTGGTGGTGTGGTCTTGTTGTTCCATTACTATTGTTGTTGGCGGGGTTGTGATCTTGTGGTTCAATTATTATTATTGTTAGTGGTGGTGGTGGTGGTGGTGTGGTCTTGTTGTTCATTACTGTTGTTGTTGGCGGGGTGTGATCTTGTGGTTCAATTATTATTATTGTTAGTGGTGGTGGTGGTGGTGTTGGTGTGGTCTTGTTGTTCCATTACTATTGTTGTTGAGGTTGTGATCTTGTGGTTCAATTATTATTATTGTTAGTGGTGGTGGTGGTGGTGGTGTAGTCTTGTTGTTCCATTACTGTTGTTGTTGGCGGGGTTGTGATCTTGTGGTTCAATTATTATTATTGTTAGTGGTGGTGGTGGTGGTGGTGTGGTCTTGTTGTTCCATTACTATTGTTGTTGGCGGGGGTTGTGATCTTGTGGTTCAATTATTATTATTGTTGGTGGTGGTGGTGGTGGTGGTGTGGTCTTGTTGTTCCATTACTGTTGTTGTTGGCAGGGTTGTGATCTTGTGGTTCAATTATTATTATTGTTGGTGGTGGTGGTGGTGGTGGTGTGGTCTTGTTGTTCCATTACTATTGTTGTTGGCGGGGTTGTGATCTTGTGGTTCAATTATTATTATTATTAGTGGTGGTGCTGGTGGTGGTGTGGTCTTGTTGTTCCATTACTGTTGTTGTTGGCGGGGTTGTGATCTTGTGGTTCAATTATTATTGTTAGTGGTGGTGCTGGTGGTGGTGTGGTCTTGTTGTTCCATTACTATTGTTGTTGGCGGGGTTGTGATCTTGTGGTTCAATTATTATTATTGTTAGTGGTGGTGGTGGTGGTGGTGTGGTCTTGTTGTTCCATTACTGTTGTTGTTGGCGGGGTTGTGATCTTGTGGTTCAATTATTATTATTGTTAGTGGTGGTGCTGGTGGTGGTTTGGTCTTGTTGTTCCATTACTGTTGTTGTTGGCGGGGTTGTGATCTTGTGTTTCAATTATTATTATTGTTAGTGGTGGTGCTGGTGGTGGTTTGGTCTTGTTGTTCCATTACTGTTGTTGTTGGCGGGGTTGTGATCTTGTGGTTCAATTATTATTATTATTGTTAGTGGTGGTGCTGGTGGTGGTGTGGTCTTGTTGTTCCATTACTGTTGTTGTTGGCGGGGTTGTGATCTTGTGGTTCAATTATTATTATTGTTGTTAGTGGTGGTGCTGGTGGTGGTGTGGTCTTGTTGTTCCATTACTATTGTTGTTGGCGGGGTTGTGATCTTGTGGTTCAATTATTATTATTGTTAGTGGTGGTGGTGGTGGTGGTGTGGTCTTGTTGTTCCATTACTGTTGTTGTTGGCGGGGTTGTGATCTTGTGGTTCAATTATTATTATTGTTAGTGGTGGTGCTGGTGGTGGTTTGGTCTTGTTGTTCCATTACTGTTGTTGTTGGCGGGGTTGTGATCTTGTGGTTCAATTATTATTATTGTTAGTGGTGGTGCTGGTGGTGGTTTGGTCTTGTTGTTCCATTACTGTTGTTGTTGGCGGGGTTGTGATCTTGTGGTTCAATTATTATTATTGTTAGTGGTGGTGCTGGTGGTGGTTTGGTCTTGTTGTTCCATTACTGTTGTTGTTGGCGGGGTTGTGATCTTGTGTTTCAATTATTATTATTGTTAGTGGTGGTGCTGGTGGTGGTTTGGTCTTGTTGTTCCATTACTGTTGTTGTTGGCGGGGGTTGTGATCTTGTGGTTCAATTATTATTATTGTTAGTGGTGGTGCTGGTGGTGGTTGGTCTTGTTGTTCCATTACTGTTGTTGTTGTTGTTGGCAGGGTTGTGATCTTGTGGTTCAATTATTATTATTGTTAGTGGTGGTGCTGGTGGTGGTGGTCTTGTTGTTCCATTACTGTTGTTGTTGGCGGGGTTGTGATCTTGTGGTTCAATTATTATTATTGTTAGTGGTGGTGCTGGTGGTGGTTTGGTCTTGTTGTTCCATTACTGTTGTTGTTGGCGGGGTTGTGATCTTGTGGTTCAATTATTATTATTGTTAGTGGTGGTGCTGGTGGTGGTTTTGGTCTTGTTGTTCCATTACTGTTGTTGTTGGCGGGGTTGTGATCTTGTGGTTCAATTATTATTATTATTGTTAGTGGTGGTGCTGGTGGTGGTTTGGTCTTGTTGTTCCATTACTGTTGTTGTTGGCGGGGTTGTGATCTTGTGGTTCAATTATTATTATTGTTAGTGGTGGTGCTGGTGGTGGTTTGGTCTTGTTGTTCCATTACTGTTGTTGTTGGCGGGGTTGTGATCTTGTGGTTCAATTATTATTATTGTTAGTGGTGGTGGTGGTTTGGTCTTGTTGTTCCATTACTGTTGTTGTTGGCGGGGTTGTGATCTTGTGGTTCAATTATTATTATTGTTAGTGGTGGTGCTGGTGGTGGTTTGGTCTTGTTGTTCCATTACTGTTGTTGTTGGCGGGGTTGTGATCTTGTGGTTCAATTATTATTATTGTTAGTGGTGGTGCTGGTGGTGGTTTGGTCTTGTTGTTCCATTACTGTTGTTGTTGGCGGGGTTGTGATCTTGTGGTTCAATTATTATTATTGTTAGTGGTGGTGCTGGTGGTGGTTTGGTCTTGTTGTTCCATTACTGTTGTTGTTGGCAGGGGTTGTGATCTTGTGGTTCAATTATTATTATTGTTGGTGGTGGTGGTGGTTTGGTCTTGTTGTTCCATTACTGTTGTTGTTGGCGGGGTTGTGATCTTGTGGTTCAATTATTATTGTTGGTGGTGCTGGTGGTGGTTTGGTCTTGTTGTTCCATTACTGTTGTTGTTGGCGGGGTTGTGATCTTGTGGTTCAATTATTATTATTGTTAGTGGTGGTGCTGGTGGTGGTTTGGTCTTGTTGTTCCATTACTGTTGTTGTTGGCGGGGTTGTGATCTTGTGGTTCAATTATTATTATTGTTAGTGGTGGTGGTGGTTTGGTCTTGTTGTTCCATTACTGTTGTTGTTGGCGGGGGTTGTGATCTTGTGGTTCCAATTATTATTATTGTTAGTGGTGGTGCTGGTGGTGGTTTGCGGTCTTGTTGTTCCATTACTGTTGTTGTTGGCGGGGTTGTGATCTTGTGGTTCATTATTATTATTGTTAGTGGTGGTGCTGGTGGTGGTTTGAGTCTTGTTGTTCCATTACTGTTGTTGTTGGCGGGGTTGTGATCTTGTGTTTCAATTATTATTATTATTAGTGGTGGTGCTGGTGGTGGTTTGGTCTTGTTGTTCCATTACTGTTGTTGTTGTTGGCGGGGTTGTGATCTTGTGGTTCAATTATTATTATTGTTAGTGGTGGTGCTGGTGGTGGTTTTGGTCTTGTTGTTCCATTACTGTTGTTGTTGGCGGGGTTGTGATCTTGTGGTTCAATTATTATTATTGTTAGTGGTGGTGCTGGTGGTGGTGTGGTCTTGTTGTTCCATTACTGTTGTTGTTGGTGGTTGTGATCTTGGTTCAATTATTATTATTGTTATTGGTGGTGCTGGTGGTGGTTTGGTCTTGTTGTTCCATTACTGTTGTTGTTGTTGGCGGGGGTTGTGATCTTGTGGTTCAATTATTATTATTGTTAGTGGTGGTGCTGGTGGTGGTTTTGGTCTTGTTGTTCCATTACTGTTGTTGTTGGCAGGGGTTGTGATCTTGTGGTTCAATTATTATTATTGTTAGTGGTGGTGCTGGTGGTGGTTTGGTCTTGTTGTTCCATTACTGTTGTTGTTGGCGGGGTTGTGATCTTGTGGTTCAATTATTATTATTGTTAGTGGTGGTGCTGGTGGTGGTTTGGTCTTGTTGTTCCATTACTGTTGTTGTTGGCGGGGTTGTGATCTTGTGGTTCAATTATTATTATTGTTAGTGGTGGTGCTGGTGGTGGTGGTCTTGTTGTTCCATTACTGTTGTTGTTGGCGGGGTTGTGATCTTGTGGTTCAATTATTATTGTTAGTGGTGGTGCTGGTGGTGGTTTGGTCTTGTTGTTCCATTACTGTTGTTGTTGGCGGGATTTGTGATCTTGTGGTTCAATTATTATTATTGTTAGTGGTGGTGCTGGTGGTGGTTTGGTCTTGTTGTTCCATTACTGTTGTTGTTGGCGGGGTTGTGATCTTGTGGTTCAATTATTATTATTGTTAGTGGTGGTGCTAGTGGTGGTTTGGTCTTGTTGTTCCATTACTGTTGTTGTTGGCCGGGTTGTGATCTTGTGGTTCAATTATTATTATTGTTAGTGGTGGTGCTGGTGGTGGTTTGGTCTTGTTGTTCCATTACTGTTGTTGTTGGCGGGGGTTGTGATCTTGTGGTTCAATTATTATTATTGTTAGTGGTGGTGCTGGTGGTGGTGTGGTCTTGTTGTTCCATTACTGTTGTTGTTGGCGGGGTTGTGATCTTGTGTTTCAATTATTATTATTGTTAGTGGTGGTGCTGGTGGTGGTTTGGTCTTGTTCTTCCATTACTGTTGTTGTTGGCGGGGTTGTGATCTTGTGGTTCAATTATTATTGTGGTAGTGGTGGTGCTGGTGGTGGTTTGGTCTTGTTGTTCCATTACTGTTGTTGTTGGCGGTTGTGATCTTGTGTTTCAATTATTATTATTATTGTTAGTGGTGGTGCTGGTGGTGGTTTGGTCTTGTTGTTCCATTACTGTTGTTGTTGGCGGGGTTGTGATCTTGTGGTTCAATTATTATTATTGTTAGTGGTGGTGCTGGTGGTGGTTTGGTCTTGTTGTTCCATTACTGTTGTTGTTGGCGGGGTTGTGATCTTGTGGTTCAATTATTATTATTGTTAGTGGTGGTGCTGGTGGTGGTTTGGTCTTGTTGTTCCATTACTGTTGTTGTTGGCGGGGTTGTGATCTTGTGGTTCAATTATTATTATTGTTAGTGGTGGTGCTGGTGGTGGTTTGGTCTTGTTGTTCCATTACTGTTGTTGTTGGCGGGGTTGTGATCTTGTGTTTCAATTATTATTATTGTTAGTGGTGGTGCTGGTGGTGGTTTGGTCTTGTTGTTCCATTACTGTTGTTGTTGGCGGGGTTGCTTGATCTTGTGGTTCAATTATTATTATTGTTAGTGGTGGTGCTGGTGGTGGTTTGGTCTTGTTGTTCCATTACTGTTGTTGTTGGCGGGGTTGTGATCTTGTGGTTCCAATTATTATTATTGTTAGTGGTGGTGCTGGTGGTGGTTTGGTCTTGTTGTTCCATTACTGTTGTTGTTGGCGGGGTTGTGATCTTGTGGTTCGAATTATTATTATTGTTAGTGGTGGTGCTGGTGGTGGTTTTGGTCTTGTTGTTCCATTACTGTTGTTGTTGGCGGGGGTTGTGATCTTGTGGTTCCAATTATTATTATTGTTAGTGGTGGTGCTGGTGGTGGTTTGGTCTTGTTGTTCCATTACTGTTGTTGTTGGCAGGGTTGTGATCTTTGTGGTTCAATTATTATTATTGTTAGTGGTGGTGCTGGTGGTGGTTTGGTCTTGTTGTTCCATTACTGTTGTTGTTGGCGGGGTTGTGATCTTGTGGTTTCGTTATTATTATTGTTAGTGGTGGTGCTGGTGGTGGTGTGGTCTTGTTGTTCCATTACTGTTGTTGTTGGCAGGGTTGTGATCTTGTGGTTCAATTATTATTATTGTTAGTGGTGGTGCTGGTGGTGGTTTGGTCTTGTTGTTCCATTACTGTTGTTGTTGGCAGGGTTGTGATCTTGTGGTTCAATTATTATTATTGTTAGTGGTGGTGCTGGTGGTGGTTTGGTCTTGTTGTTCCATTACTGTTGTTGTTGGCGGGGTTGTGATCTTGTGGTTCAATTATTATTATTGTTAGTGGTGGTGCTGGTGGTGGTTTGGTCTTGTTGTTCCATTACTGTTGTTGTTGGCAGGGTTGTGATCTTGTGGTTCAATTATTATTATTGTTAGTGGTGGTGCTGGTGGTGGTGTGGTCTTGTTGTTCCATTACTGTTGTTGTTGGCCGGAGTTGTGATCTTGTGGTTCAATTATTATTATTGTTAGTGGTGGTGCTGGTGGTGGTTTGGTCTTGTTGTTCCATTACTGTTGTTGTTGGCGGGGTTGTGATCTTGTGGTTCAATTATTATTATTGTTAGTGGTGGTGCTGGTGGTGGTTTGGTCTTGTTGTTCCATTACTGTTGTTGTTGGCGGGGTTGTGATCTTGTGGTTCAATTATTATTATTGTTAGTGGTGGTGCTGGTGGTGGTGTGGTCTTGTTGTTCCATTACTGTTGTTGTTGGCGGGGTTGTGATCTTGTGGTTCAATTATTATTATTGTTAGTGGTGGTGGTGGTGGTGGTGTGGTCTTGTTGTTCCATTACTGTTGTTGTTGGCGGGGTTGTGATCTTGTGGTTCAATTATTATTATTGTTAGTGGTGGTGGTGGTGGTGGTGGTGTGGTCTTGTTGTTCCATTACTGTTGTTGTTGGCGGGGTTGTGATCTTGTGGTTCAATTATTATTATTGTTAGTTTTAGTGGTGGTGGTGGTGGTGGTGGTGTGGTCTTATTGTTCCATTACTATTGTTTTTGGCGGGGTTGTGATCTTGTGGTTCAATTATTATTGGTGGTGGTGGTAGTGGTGGTGGTGGTGGTGTTGTCTTGTTGCCCCATTACTATAAATATTGTTGGCGGTGGTGGTATGGTGTTGTTGCAACATTTTTATTATTGTTGTGGTGGTGGTGTGGTCTTGTTTTTATTATTATTGTTAGTGGTGCTGTTGTGGCTTTGTTGTTCCATCATTATTATTATTGGTGTTGATGGTGGTGTTGGTGGTGGTGGTGGTGTCGTGGTCTTGTTCCATTATTATTATTATTATTCAATGACCTTTCTCAGTTTTTCTCTTCCTTGTTACCATTTTCATTATTTTTACTGCTGTGTTTTTGTTATTATTTAATACTTTATTATGCTAATCAGATTGTTTTTATACAACGATATCCAATCATTTTTTCCAGTTTGAAATGAAAAAAAAAACTGCACTTAATTCAAGACGAAATTCCCTTTAATCGGAGCCGGCATCAAATGGATGGGCGTTTCTCTTGAGGAGCACTCAACTCCGCTGGAACGTTTCTGCTAGTCTTTGAAGAATGTTATCTTTTTTCCAAGAGTGCCTTTTCAAAAATATCTCTGAAGTTTTCAAGTTTGAAGTTAAAGAAAATGTAAACAAAATCATTTTGAACGCTTTCAAAATACAAGAGAATTCCCTCAATATATATATATATAAGCCGGCACGCATGAATATATATATATATATATATAGTAAGCAATCCCAATAGCAGCAATCCCTCTCTTATCAGTCAGTTAGTTAAGTGCCATACGTGAAACACGCTTGGGCGATCATGTCTTTTTCGAGACATGACTGACTGGGCAGAAGATTATCCCGCAGTAGGTTGCCATTGCTTTCTGCGGTAGACTAGGCTGTAGAACCCAATCTGTTTTGCTATTTGACCCATAACTGGAGGGAAGAGACGGATTAATACCTTTCCCAAGGGTATTTGTGCGTAAATGAATGCAATGGATTCAACTGGAATTCGAACTCGGCTCCTCAGCTTCTCATTCCGAGCCGATATCCACTGTACCACAACGCACACAAGGTTTATTAAGAATGAAAATAAGGTCATTATAATATATATTTGTGTTATTCTTGCATGCGAATAAAATTTCTTTTTCCTTGCGATTTGGGAGTGGGGGTCCTTGACTTGCATGATTAAATTCATCAGATGATTGTTCATTTTGGCTAATTTTCAGGGATTTTGGTTGTACTAGTGTAAAAGTTGTGCAATTTGTTGGAAAGTATATATATAGCCACACTGATGAGCTGTGATACAGCGAAACGGGCTTGTATGTGGATGACTAATATATTATGCTCTTATTGCGATTGAGCTCTCTGGAGAAGAAAGTTTTAAAAACAGTTTCCACTTCGGCTATAATGCGTGACTCTTCAGAAATAAATTGAGTTCTCTCGGTGATTGGCGTCTGTATACACTGCTTACATACAAGACGTTAAAATTTCCCTTCTCTGAACGCATGCGCCGATGGCTTAGGGAGTAGAGACTGGCACCAAATCGGTCGAGTTTCGATCCCGGCCAGAAGCAAGTGGATATGTCTAGCCTCACTGATGAATTGTGATACAGCGAAACGGGCACTAATATATATATATATATATATATATATATATATATATATATATGTTTAATTGATTCAAATCAAATAGCCCTTCGTTCATAATACGTACTTGATGATTGCATAATACATGAAACTCTGAAATCTGCTTAAAACGTAAGATAACATATGTGATTTTAAACTTTATTTTGATACCTCATAAAGATAAAATAGTTCTTGTCCTAATATATTTGCAATATCTTGTCCTAATATATATATATATATGAGCATCGCTCATTCCATAATGAATTATTTATGCTCTCATACCCTGATTGAGCACTCTGGAAGAATGGTAGACTTTGAAAAACAGTATCTACTCTAGCATGTACGCATCGCTCATTCCGTAAAGAATTAGAGCACTCTGGCTATTGGACGTGTATAATGATAATGTATACGCTAAAAAGTCTGCCTTCTTCTACCGAGCGCCCAATGCCCAGAGGTAAAATCGCCGACTGACGCCAGTTTGGTCGGGTTTCAATCCTGCAATCGGAGTCTAATCGTACTGATGAGCTGTGATACAGCGAAACAGATCTGTCTGCGGATGACTATATATGTATATATTATTTGTGACATATATATATATATATATATATATATATACATATATATATATATAGAGAGAGAGAGAGAGAGAGAGAGAGTACTGTGCAAAATTATTCTTTTATGCGGCATCAAAATAAAATTTAAAATCACCCCTGTCCTAACACTTTCGCACACTACCTGTAGTGTGCAAAAGTATTAGGACAGGGGTGATATTCTTAAAAACCTCACTGAAATTTTAATACAGGGTGAAAAGCCAAGTAAATTGATAATAAATATTGATTATTTAAAACTAGGTGTAAAAGAAATGTATTAAAAATACATTATATTTAATTTTTCCTATTTTCTATTAATCAAGTTATTTTGAAACTGCTCATTATTTTATTGTCCTTGGATATGACTGACTTTTTTCTTATTCACCCCCCTCTCGAATTGATAAATCTAATGTTACTTCGCAAGACACACTTTGGGAACAAATACAAGCTGCTTGGCAGTAGATACCATTAGATACATTGAAGAAGCTTGTGATGTCAATGCCTGACAGAATGAAGGCTGTGACCAAAGTAAAAGGCTATTATACTAAATATTAAATTTATTTTCTAACATGTATTTTTTCTTGTTAAAACATTTGTTGGGTCAATCAAATGAAAATACTTTAATTAAATAGATTATTTTCTGTCAATATGCCTCATGAAAGATAAAATATTTCTTGTCCTAATAGTTTTGCACAGTACTGTATATATATATATATATATATATATATGTGTGTGTGTGTGTGTGTGTGTGTGTGTAAATAAATAAATATGCATATAGGGTAAACACTTAAGTATAGTCACATATATAAAATATTATTCAGGTATTAATAAATTTGTGCTCACTGGAGTATAAACAGAGCTATTAATTCTATATTGATAAATATACATATAATCCTACGTCGGCAGCACAACTCGGAGTTTCAGGCACTACGCAATTATCAGGTGAATATTACAAACTGACCAAAAAAAGCAATTGATGTCCACATGCTGCTATAGAAATAAATAGTTACCCAAGTCACTAGACACAGATTAATACAAATTTCCCTCTGCTTTGTTTCACTCTTTCTTGCGCTCTTGCTTTCTTTCTCACTCACTACCTGTCTTTCTTTCTTTCTTTCTTTCTTTCTACATGCGTTTCTTTCTTTCTTCCTTCCTTCCTTTCTTTCTCACTTTCTTTCTTTCTTTCTTTTTTCTTTCTTTCTTCATGCTTTTCTTTCTTTCTTTCTTCCTTCCATCCATTCTTTCTTTCTTTCTTTCTTTCTACATGCTTTTCTTTCTTTCTTTCTTCCTTCCTTCCTTTCTCACTTCCTTCCATCCATTCTTTCTTTCTTTCTTTCTTTCTCACTACCTGCCTTTCTTTCTTTCTTTCTTTCTTTCTACATGCTTTCCTTTCTTTCTTCCTTCCTTCCTTTCTTTCTCAATTCCTTCCTTCCATCCATTCTTTCTTTCTTTCTTTCTTTTTTCTTTCGTTCTCACTAACTTTCTTTCTTTCTTTCTTTCTTTCTTTCCTTCCTTCCTTCCTTCTTTCCTTCCTACCTTTTTAACTTCTTTCTTTCTTTCTTTCTTTCTTTCTACCTGCTTTTCTGTCTTTCTTCTTTCCTTCCTTCCTTCCTTTTTTCTCAAATCCTTCCTTTCTTTCTTCCATCCTTTCTTTCTTTCTTTCTTTCTTTCTTTCTTTCTTTCTTTCTTTCTCAAATAGTTCTTAATAATAATTATAAATTATTGCCTAGAATTCAATTTTTTCTAATTTAATTTTTTTATCTTTATGTAATTTTTTTCTATTCATATTATACTCTTGATAAATTATAAAAATTTTACCCTAACATTGTAAGATATAACTTCTCCGTTTAATTAAATAATTTAGACATATATCGATTTCTCTTAATCCTCTCGTAGTCACGAATAAGTTTCCCTACATAGTGATTGAAAGGTATTATTGGGAAAGGTATTAATCCGTCTCTTCCCTCCAGTTATGGATTAAATAATAGGACAGATTGAGTTCTATAGCCTTGGTCAGCAACCAGTCTACCGCAGAAAGCAATGGCAACCTACTGCGGGATAATCTTCTGCCCAGTCAGTCATGTCTCTTTCGAGACATGATCGCCCAACGTGTATCGCGCATGGCACTTTTAACTGACTGACTGACTGACATAGTGATTAAAAACAGCTAGAAAAGCGCTTTAGGTATTTTCATGAAAATACATACACCGCCTTTCTTGCTGTTTTTAAACAATTTAACAAGAAACTTACGAGAGGATTACAAATGAAAATAAACAGACATGTAAAATTTATTTAATTAATCAAGCTCAAATAAAAATATTCTGCACATATATTTTAGGGAAAGACCCGAACATTAAACGAAATATTTAATTTATTTGTTTGAACATTATTTTTAAGCGATACTCGTATTTAAGTAGATATTCTGTTTTTAATCAAACAGTATTTTTATATATTTATTTCTAACGGTCTGATTATTTATCATAAACTTTGTTACGAAAATGTGTGTCATACGGCAGGATTCGAACCTGCGACTCTGAACAACTTAGGGGAAGCCACCAATTCACGAAGGATTCTGCAGTTTTAGCGAACTTAAACCAAGCCTTATATAACATATTTTTTGAATTCACCTAAATAAACATCTCTAATCTGATAATTTTCAAACAAACAAGTTATATATATATATATATTATATATATTATGATATTATATTAAGCTCTATAATACTCATTATATTGAGTACTGTTTATAATAAAATAAATGCCAAAGCACTCAAAATATAAAAAAAGCCTTGAGTCCTCTTCACTTGGAATTATATATATATATATATATATATATATATATATATAGTTGGGCTCGCCCGGGATTATATAATAAAAAGATCAGCCAAGAAGAAATAGCATTTCTATTGATTACATAAGATGTTGTGGATCTTCGTCGCCAAGTAATTGTGGAGATGTTGTGGCAAAATTTTTAGTGACCGGTTTGGCCGGAAGTAAGACATGGATGGTCAAAAGAAGTGTATTAGTATAGGAAAAACTTATGTACAAAGTAGGTGTTAATAATCAGTAAAATGAAATAAGTAAGTCCGAACGGTACAGTTACGCTGCTTATTGCCTGAGTAATAACTGGCTTTAATTGTGTACTTAACTGCTTTTCTAACTGCCTCCTGCAGGTAATTATATAGTAAGTGGAAGAGTCAATTCCTCTTAGGAGGGCACCATAACACCCCCTCGTAAAATCTCAACTCCGCAGGAGTCTAAAAACATTTTAGTTTACTTTTTTTTATTATTATTTAATTTCTGAGTAAAAACTTTTGAAATTTTATCTCTCTGTGGTTTCAATATCTTTTCTGCTTTGGATTTACCACAATTAACTCCTTTGCTTTTCCTTTCCTTTTCGAACGGCGTATTTCCGGAACTGTAAGTGGGGTTGACATCTTAAACGTGTCATATATTGTGTCCATCGCTGTTTCTTAAGGAAACCCGTTATCAGCTTCGTCAGTTAGACTTTTCCTAAATTGATTTATGTGTCTTTATGTATAAATTGTGGACCCTTTATTATATAAATGATATTCCCAATTCCTAAAAAAGATTTGTTGTCTTTAAACATTTTGAAAAATACGTTTTCTCCTGGGTAATACCGTCTTGCAGTTACGATATTTGTTCTTTGTGACTACGTTTGTTTCGGCAGTAGGTTGTCAAAATAGATCGTATACGATGCGCGAACATCACTTCGGCTGGAGATTGTGAATTTGGTGCATTCTCATTCAGTGTAGTCCTGTATACTTGCACGAATTGTTGAATGGCTTTTTTAGTTGGTGTAGTCGTAGCTTTTTTCAAAGTTCTTTTCAAGATATCTACGAATCTCTCAGCTAGTCCGTTTGACCTCGGATGATACGGAGCTGTGGTAATGTGTCTAATCTGATAAATTTCACAGAATTCTCGAAATTCTGCAGACGTAAACTGAGTTTCATTATCAGATACTAAGATGTTTACTACTCCGAATCTAGCGAACAGCTTGTGAAGAAATTTTATAACAATTTCTGTAGATGGGTTTTTACATCTATGTACTTTAGATCACTTTAGGAAACTGTCGACTACAACGAGGTATTAATATCCTTCTAGAGGTCCCGCAAAATCAACGTGAATTCTAGATCAATGTAGGCCCGTTTTTGGCCAGGGGTTGAATTTAATAGGAGGTGCCTTGGCAGCTAAGGCACAGCCTTTACATGATTTGACCGCGTTTTCTATATCTCTGTCCATGCTTTTCCAATAGACATAGCTACGCATCAAACTTTTCATATTAGTACTCCCTGGATGACCAGCGTGAAAATACTTCAAAATGCGTTTCTAAAGTGTTAACGGAATCACGACGCGTTCCCTGTATAGTAACACTTTATCGCATATCGAGAAAACGTCCGTAGTTCGCTGGTCCTTTTCAATAATTTTCGCTTTTATTTCCTGAATACATTCATCATGGCGAGCCTCTTATTTTATTTGTTCTAGCCTCACTGGAAGTTCCGTTACCGTATTACAAAGGGTAGTTTTTAATTCTCCTTCAGATTGAAGAGAGGCGAGCACTGTATCTTCCAGTAGTTCTTTATACTTGGGAATCAGTCTTGACAATCTATCCGCATGCCGAATTTTTCGTTGACATGTACTTCATTTTGAAATTATAATTCCACAGTATTGTAACTCATCTCTGAAGTCTGTTGGCGGTGTGCGTAGGAAGATCGTTTTTTGAACCAAAAATGGTGAGTAATGGCTTGTGGTGTGTCTGTAAAGTGATTTGTCGACCATGAATATAGCGGTGGAACTTTGCGACTGCGAATATAATCGCAAGTGCTTCTTTTTCAATATGCGAATATTTTTTCCCGCACTCTCTCGAAGAGTGTGATATCGGTTTAACAGTTCCATCAGTCATTTTGCGTAGAATGCATGCCCCACGCCCTACGAGCTAGCGACGCTGGCAACAATGATTTCCAAATTCGTTGTAATGCATCAGAATGCGGATGTGCGTTGTGGTGCAGTGGATATCGGCTCGAAACGAGAAATCGGGGAGCCGAGTTCGAATTCCACTTGAATTCATTGCATTCACTTACGCAGAAATACCATTGGGAAAGGTATTAATCCGTTTCTTCCTTAAAGAAATAACAGGACAGATTGGGTTCTATAGCTTTGGATATAGTCTACCGCAGAAAGCAATGGCAACCTACTGCAGGATACTCTTCTACCCAGTCAGTCATGTCTTTTTCGAGACATGATCGCCCAAAGCGTATATCACGTATGCCTCTTAACTGACTGACTGAATATAACAGTTGGAATCATGATTAAGGCATCTACCGGACATAAAGAGGGGGATTAATTTTATATTGTTATGAAGTAATAAACTGATCCCTCACTAATTACTACTTAATAATATAATACATCTTTTCCCCCTCTAGCTATGAGTCAAATAACAGGACAGATTGGGCTCTATAGCTTTGGCTGGCAACTAGTCTACCGCAGAATTGCAACCTACTGCGGGATAATCTTCTGCCCAGTCAGTCATGTCTCTTTCGAGACATGATCGCCCAAAGCGTGTTTCACGTATGGCACTTAACTGACTGAATGCATCAGAAACAAGCCTGATGTTAAAGTTTTCTTTACTTTTTCAAATCCTTGCTGGCATTTTGCTGTCCAAATCCAAGGTCTGTCTTTTTTTAGTAATTCATTAAGAGGAGAACGAAAATTATGCATATTTGGGATAAATGCCTGGTAATAGTTTGCTAGACCTCGGAAGCTCTGTTATGAAACGATGTTTTTGGACACTGGCATGTCTTTAATCACGGTAGCCCGTTCAGGATTCGGTCTTCTACCATTCTTGTCAATTTTATGTCCTATGTATTTGATTTTTTCCGTGAAAAAACTACATTAGGTATCTTTAATATTTAAACTTGGATTTTAGCAAAAACTTTGTAGACATGATTCTTATGTTCAACTACGCTTTGGCTTTTCTTTAGAATGTCATCTAAGTCAAAGACCTCAAAATCAACTCCGCCAAGCATAGTATCCATGACTTGTTGAAATATAGCTAGCATTACCTTGACTCCAAACTGTAAACGTTCGAATTTATATAATCCACGATGCGTATTTTTACACAATAACTTCGAACTCACCTCTTCTACAGGGATTTCTAAATAAGCGTCACTATGGTTAGTTTTGGAGAAAAAATTCCCCCCATTAAGCTTTGCAAAAATGTCTTCGGGAATAAGAAGAGGGTAATGATAGTCCTTCAGAACAGCAAGCAGTCCTGTCGAAAAGTCAGCACAAACACACATGTCGTTCGATTTCTTTTTTACATAGACTGATGGTGCAGCCCATTCACTGTACTCTACTTTTGATAGCACACCAGTTTTTTTTCTAATCTGTTAAGTTTCTCGTTAATTTGTTCCAACGAGATAAAAGCTACAGTTCTCTTTCTTTTGAATATTGGCAGAACGACGTCTTTCAGTTCAATTTTAGCCTTCAGTTTGGTCCATCTGTCTAAACCATCAGAAAATATTCTTGGATTGGCTTTCTTTAATTCTTTTTTTTAGTTTGTCAGCTTCAGCATTTCAACTTTCAATTTTTTGGCAATACAAATTAATAGGTAAATCCCAAAGCTAGAATCGTGTCATTCAATTATTACCAAATGGGTTGTTCGTTCGTATTTTTCATGAAAATAAAGAAAAGTTTGATTTACGAGTTTTAACGTTGAATGTTGAACCGACAATTCTCCATCGAATTTAATTTTTTCTCCAGTGACAGATCTCGCTATCTTGCTAAATTTTATCATTGTTGGTTTGCTCAATTTTTTAAGTGTCTGGAAATTAATTATAGTCAAGTCAGACATCGAGTCTAATTGAAATTCAACACTTTTGTTGAATATTTTTGCGTGCACAAATTTCCTGGTATTACTATCGTGTAGATATTCCGATTTTGTATTGTTTATGTAACTCTTTGTTTTATTTTTATTTTTAGATCGGCAATGCAAACTTTTGTGTCCGACTCGGTTACATGTATATCATTTTTGTTTCTGAAAAAACAATTTTGTACCAATGTATGTCCCCGCATCCGTAACATGGGTTAGGAGGCAATTTATTTTGCTTTTTCTTTACTTCGTTAGTTTTTAGAGACTTTGTTTGTTTCTATTTACAGCGTACATTTTTAACCTGAGCAGTACCCGATTCATTAATATTTTTAGAATCCTGCTTTATACTGACCTACATTTGGCATTCTTCGGCAATCTGCTGAAGAGTTATATTTGGTTCATTTTCCAAATGCTAAGTATTCTTAGTCTAATTTCTGCAAAACTAGTTCTTGCACGAATATCAAACATTTGAAGTTGTTTGCACTTACCTCTGCCAGCCTAAAATCATCGCAGTTTTTGTAAACTTTTGACGCGAAAGTGGTATAATCGTCCGATTCATTTTTATTTAGATTAAGACATTCGCATCTTTTCATGAAAAAGAGATGTTCTGGGACTGAAAAGCTCAGTGAGTAGTTTCACTGCTTTGGTGAATGTCAGTTCACTAGTCTCTCGCGGCTGAATGTAATTAACGAATGTTTTATGCTCACTTGTGCCAAGTTTTCTTAAAGAGACGTAATTTTTTATTATCGCTCCAGCTCTTACAAGTTGTATCATAAATATCTTCAAATCTTTTAAAGTAAGACGCGAAGGTTAAGCCTTCTTCGGGAGAGTATGTAAAAATCTCTATCGCGCTCCAAACTGTGTCTTGTAAAAAAATATTTTTCACTGGTTTTCGTTCGACTTGTTAGTTCTAACATTGCTTCTGAAATTTGATCTGTCTCTTTTGATAATTCCTCTGAATTTGAAGAAATAATTTTTCCTTTTTATTTTTTATTTTTTTTATTTTTTGGTGCACTTTGGTACTTTACCAACTCTACTAAAATGTTCTTGAAATCCTCCATTTCGTGATTTTTTTTACTTTTCACGTAGTACGTTACTAAAACTAGTGTTTTCAGAAAGTTTCTTTTTAATCCAGGTTGGCCTGCAAATATTTGTGTAAATATTTGTCGCAAATCTTCCATTCGTTCCCCAAAATAGTCTGGTCGTCCGAGAAACTTAACGGAAAGTACGGCAAGTTTATTGTCGGCAAAATACAAACATTTTCGCTTTCTTATCTTATTTTTTGTGACAAAAAGAGAAAAAGTTAGTGTGTATTCTTTGGAAAATACCAGCCAAATTCCAAAATGAATCTTCTCTCTGATTAGTTAAAAGGAACACATAAATAAATTTTATATCTTCCCACATACATAAACAGCAAGCCTAAGGGTTTTTTTTATATTTAAATGTAAATCATTTGCACAACCAACATCCAATATTGCCTGATGAAGAGAATCTATCTCGAAACAAAGAAATTTCCGTGTCGCAATGCACAATTATTTCTTAATTATATATATATATATATATATATATATATATATATATATATATATAATTCTTATCATTAACACGATCTCTGAAGAAATTTTAATAAAAGTGAGACATGAAGGATTCCGACCTATATATGTATATATATATATATATAGTGTATAAACATTTTATACCTAAGTAAGAGTAAGAATATAAGGATTATATATATATATATATATATATATATATATATATATATATATATATATTCATCATCCGTTACACCCAATGGTGTGTAAGGCAGTAAAAAAGCTTCTCCACCTCAGTCTATCTTGGGCCAGACTAGTCAATGAACCCCAAGAGTACTGCATGGTTTTCATGTCATTCTCCACCGTACTTCTTCATATCGTTCTTGGTTTTCCCCTCTTTCTTTTGTCATCTGGGGCCCAGTGCAGTGCTGTTCTTGTGATTGGCTGTGGATCTTTCCGGAGTACATGCCCAATCCATCTCTACCGCCTTCTTGTAATGATGGAGCCCATGTTCTCTTGCTTGCATTTCTTCAACAGGACTTTATTGGAGATCTTCTCTGGCCAAAATATTCTCAGAATTCGTCGGAGACATATGGTGTGAAAGGATCGAATTTTGGCAAGATCCGCCTTAGTCATTCTCCAGGACTCAGATTTGTATAGGAGAGTAGATACAACGCAGCTCTGATATAGCTTGAGCTGGGTGTTGGTGCTGTACTGTGTTGATCTCAGATGTTGCGCATTTTCTTAAACACACTCCTGGACTTGTCCAGTCTGCTGTGAATATCCTCTTTCGTGCCACCCTCGGGTTTGATGATGCTGCCCAGGTAAGTGAACTTCTCTGTACGACGTAGATCTTCTCCATTTACTTTGACAGAAGCAGGCCTGTTCACGTTCGATGACATCATTTCAGTCTTCTTGGTGCTAATCCGCAACCCTATCTGCTGGCCAAAGGTTTCCAGTCTGCTGGTCTTGTCCTGTATATGTTGTTGAGAATGGGTCAGCAGCGCCAGGTCATTGGCAAAATCCAGATCTTCCAAGGTTGAGAACAGGCTCCAGCGGATCCCCCTTGGAAGGTCCTCCGTTGTCCTTCTCATGACCCAGTCAATGGCCAAGTTGAAGAGGACTGCTGACATCACGCATCCTTGTCTGACTCCAGTTTTTACGTCAAAGAAAGTATTGCTATGTCCTACTGAGCATCTGAAGTTGTAAAAGCTCTTTACATATATATATATATATATATATATATATATTATTTCTCATCTTTAACACAATCTCTGAAGAAGCTTTAATAAAAGCGAAACATGTTAGTTTGATACATGTTTCTTTTGTGAATCCAGAATAGGTCCTAAAGAAAACTCTGGAATTAGTGAAAAATATATATTAAACGGAAAACAAATACAAGAGTGTTACACGTGAGTCAGACTGCCAAGTATTAAACCGGGGTGACTCAACCCAACTCAAGTCCACCCCGAGAGGCATATTCTCCCGGTATTCATAATAATAGGAAGAGTTTATTGTAGTCCAAAAAGGGTAGGTTGCATAACAATTTCCTAACTTGTTCTTTATATATTCTTTCATCTTCACGGATTCCGAACCATATTTGGGAAGTGTTTTGACATAGGATGGAAAATACGACACGGAGATCGAAAGACGCATAGGCATGGCCAAAGACGCATTTCAGAAGCTAGCCAGAGTATTGAAAGACAGGAAAATCTCATTAGAAACAATGAAAAGATTGCTGGACTGCTATGTGATATTTGTCCTTCTGTATGGAAGTGAATACTGGACGATCTTATCAAAGATGAAGAAGATGCTTGAGGCAGTAGAAATGTGGTTTTACAGAAGGATGCTGAGGATACCATGGACGGAGCACGTGTGTAACGATGAGGTGTTGGAAAGGATGCAATCGAGAAGAAAACTGATAATAAATATCAGGAAGAGACAAATGAGGTTCCTGGGGCATGTAATGAGGAAGGAGGGTCTGGAGAACTTGATACTCACAGGTCTGATAAATGGAAGAAGAGACAGGGAAAAGCAACACGAGAAGTACTTGTTAGGTCTGAGCAAATGGTTGACGGAGAGGGGCTTAGAAGAAATACCAAGAGAAAAATTACTGAGAGCGACAAGAGACAGAGCCAAGTGGAAGTCGCTTACGTCCTGAAGGGACACGGCACCTGAGAAGAAGAAGAAGAAGAAGAAGAAGAAGAAGAATATTCAACTCATATATATATATATATATATATTTCTCTTGGCATATATATATATATATATATACGCAGAGAGAGAGAGAGAGAGAGAGAGAGGAGGGAGAGAGAGAGTTTAGTTTATAGTTTTTGCAAGAGTAATGAGTTTTTTGGTATCATGACCTTTACGTAACATTTTCTATTTAGGCCCAAATTATTCTTTTTCAGGATTTTTCGGCGTCTCTTCTTATTTCCAACCCAATTTAAGGTATTTACGCATTTCAGACCTTTCATTTTTTTCCCCTCTCCAACTGTTACTTTTATTCCTTTCCCTACTAATTCACCTTTTCTGGGTTGGTAGATATCGGCAAAAGCGAAACCCTCTTTGTGATGGGAGTAATTTAACGTTTCACCAGATGTTATGGGCTCTATAAGAATGTTTGCTGGCACGACAGTCTACATAGATTCGAGTAAGCGTGCTTGCATGTTTAGGGTGTATATCTCATAGGTAATTTTACGTGCATATATAAGCTAATGCGTTTCTTTTTAAAATTAATGTAAGCAACTCATTATATGCTAGAACGATATTTTTTCTGAGGATCTGATATATTAAATATTTTTTGGAAATACCAAATAAATTAGCGTAATGCGAGGAAGATTTTGAAAAAAGAAAGATAATATTGAAATATGTTAATAGGATTCGAAATGTAAATATTTAAAAAAATCGTTACATTCGTCAATATATTGTTTTCCATCATGCCTTTTATTGCCTATATTTGATTCTCAACCCACATACTTATATATCGTATTAAACGGCATCATAGATATTTTAAATTATATATATATATATATATATATATATATATATATATATATATAGTACTGTGCAAATGTATTAGGACAAGAACTATTTTATCTTTTATGAGGCATCAAAATATAGTTTAAAATCACCCCGTCCTAAAACTTTTGCACACTACCGGTAATATTAGGACAGGGGTGATCTAAAAAACTCACTGAAATTCAAATACAGGGTGAAAAGCCAAGTAAATTGCTAATAAACATAAATGTATTAAAAAGAAGTTATATTTAATTTTTCCTATTTTTTATTAAATGTTATTTTGAAAACTACTCTATTGAACATCCATGGGGTATTTTGGATAAAAAAAAATTGTTAAATCTAATGTTACTTTGCAAGACAAATTTTGGGAACAAATACAAGCTGCTTGGCAGTAGATACCATTAGATACATTGAAGAAGTTGTGATGTCAATGCTTGACAGAATGAAGGCTGTGATCGAAGGAAAAGGCTATTATACTAAATATGAAATTTATTTTGTAATAAGTATTTTCTTGTTAAAGCATTTGTTGAGTAAATCAAAGAAAATCACTTTAATTAAATATACCTCATAAAAGATAAAATAGTTCTTCTCCTAATACTTTTTCACAGTACTGTACATATATATATATATATATATATAATATGACCCTGCAATAAACGACCCAAGAGCCACTCAATATAGAGTGTTACATTAGAGTTATATTAGCGTAGGAAAGAACAAGGATAAGCAATATAGAGCAGAAGCAAATTTTGAAGGAACTTGAAACCAAATCTTTATCAGGAAACAAGGAATAAACTCTACACCTGTTCAAAAAAAGTAAGAGGAGTATGATCTGAGTGATATGTATGTGTGTGTGTGTTTAAATGCAGATATAATTAAAAAAATATATTTAAAAAAGACAATTTGAATGAAGGGAAAACGGGAAAACTTATCCTACTCGACAAGCATCGTCTAGTGATGGAGTTTGCCTTGATAAAGTTCTCCAGGTATTTGTGTTGTGGCGCAGTTGATATCGGCTCGGAATGAGAAATCGGAGAGCAGAGTTCGAATTCCAGTCGTTGCATTCCTTTACGCGCAAATACCCCTGGGAAAGGTATAAATCCACCGCTTCTCTCTCCATCTATGGGTTAAATAATAGTACAGATTGAGTTCTATAGCCTTAGTTGGCAAGCAGTCTATCGCAGAAAGTTATGCCAACCTACTGCGGGAAAATATTCTGCCTATTCAGTTATGTCTCTTTTGAGACATGATCGCCGAAACGTGTATCACATATGGCACTTAACTGATTGAACTGATTTTCTGCAGAGGAGGAAACGAGTCGGTCAAGACAAGTTTTTTTTAATTTATTTATATTGTCTTTTTACAAAGTTTTTTCTACTTATATCTGAAATATTACACTCACGCACGCACACAAACAAACATGCACATACATACAAATACAAACAAAAACAAACACACACCCACAACTTTATAACTTTATGTGTATTTGCGATAGAAATAATTTGTATTATTATTTCGGGATCGAAACTCGACCGATTTGGTGTCAGTCGGTGTCGCTACACACTAAGCCATAGACGCATGGAATCAGCGAAGGGAAATTGTAAAGTGTTGTATATAAGCAGTGTATACACACGCCAGTCACCGAAAGAACTCAATTCTTTCCTAAAGAGTAATGCATATATCGCAGAAGTGGAAACTGTTTTTAAAATTTTCTTTCCTAGAGAGCTCAATAAAAGTGGACATTGAAGTCACCACCCAGAGGCAACAATCTGTTTCATGCTAAGCGCAATCGCATTGTTGCTTCCCAGATAAACTGACATCTGATTGGTCAAAGAAACTTCAAAATAAATAGTAGTGACCTCTCTTGAAAATTGACAAAATTTGGCATCGTGAAATACCGGCAGAAAAGGGGTTTAGTCCCCAAAGACATTCATGCTGATAAGATTGCCACATTAAGTGATAACGCTTCAGCTTTATCAACAGTGCAAACGGAACCAACTGAATTCAGAAAAGGAAGAGAGGATCATAAAGATGATGCAAGGACTAGACGTCCTGTAACTGATACCACCGAAGAAAACAAAGAACTTGGCATGATAAGTGGGGGCCATGTCTTCTGGCATTTGATCCAAAGCGCATCAGACTAATCACATTACGAGAAAATCTGACATTGTTTTGTTATATACTGACACTGCATCTGGACAAAAAATGTATATATAAAAATATAATCTTATCTTTTCGTTCTTCATCGGTATAGAGCAAAATTGCAGCCGGAGAAAGATAGCACATACGAAGGAGACGTCGGGAGTCGTGAACCAGCCTCTGTCACTTCAGCCAAAATTTCTAGACTTTATATAGTTTTAAAACATCTCCACATTTTTTTGTTTTTTCGCTTTGCAGTCGTCATCTACGGCATGATATATCGGTAAACCATCCTTGTCCTTTGTTGATTTTTTATATACGGCCGGGTGTATCTGCCAATCACATCATTGCCTGGCCATTGCCTTTCAAGCCGGTTGTCACTTTTGTTGACCTTACCTACGGCCGGATGGACCTGTCAGTTACTTCTGCATTTCAAGGTAATTTATGACAGTTTCAATAGAGGTCCAGCTGGTTTCATGGATTGATTCCTAGCCCAGGATGAGTGATGGGTTCCTTACTTTGAGCCATAGACAAAGATACAATTCATAAAGATAAAAACATCTAAGTACTGACCAGGCTCAACGTTGCTTAACTTCGGTGATCGAAAGAGAACCAATGTATTCAAGTTGATATGGCCGTAAGCACGCATATCCGTCACTAAACACTTACAGCGCCTGGTATTCCCAAGTGGTCACTCATCCAAGTACTGACCAGGCTCGACGTTGCTTAACTTCGGTGATCGAACGAGAACCGGTGTATTCAACGTGATATGCCGTAAGTAAATGATATAATATACGTGTGTGTATGCGTGTGTGTGTGTGAGAGAGAGAGAGAGAGAGAGAGAGTGTGTGTGTGTGTGTGTGTGTGTGTGTGTATGTGCATGTGTGTGCATGTGAGTATGAGTATGAGTATGTGTGTCAGTGCGTGTATGTGAGAGTTTGCGTGCGCAACTGTGCGTTTATATGAGAGATTTTGTGTGCGACTGTGTGTGTGCGTAGGTGCATAGTCATAATGATTTTGCTATTAAATGAAAATATACACATAAAAGCATGAAGGTGAACATTTAATACGTATAAAATAAGTAAAGATTTTGAGTTAAAAAAAATTTGGATATTTATCAAGGATTTTTTGTAATATTTTTGTCGTGTTTATGTTGCGAGAGAAATTGATTCTTCTCACAAAAAGTCTGCGAATTCTTACCATTATTTCTCTTCCATTTTGTTGGTCCTTCTGAATGTTCCAGGAAAATATTTCATTTTTTTATTTCTAATTTGCTCTTTTACGATTTGAAACCAAATCTTTTTCGTTCGTTTTTTGTTTGTTTGTTTGCTTGTTTGTTTGTTTGTTTATCGATTTTAGAGAATGACAGACACGCAAATGAATAGATAGAGCAGAATTGAGATAGATAGATAGATAGATAGATAGATAGATAGATAGATAGATAGATAGATTCTGACAAGTATTGATAGGACTTTCTTACGTCTTGAAGGGTCATAAAACAATGCAGATAGATAGATAGATAGATAGATAGATAGATAGATAGATAGATAGATAGATAGATAGATCATGAATAGACTGAGATAGATAGATAGATAGATCATGAATAGACTGAGATAGATAGATAGATAGATCATGAATAGACTGAGATAGATAGATAGATAGATAGATAGATAGATAGATAGATAGAGCATGAATACACTGAGATAGATAGATAGATAGATAGATAGATAGATAGATAGATAGAGCATGAATACACTGAGATAGATAGATCGATAGATAGATCATGAATAGACTGAGATAGATAGATAGATAGATAGATAGATAGATAGATAGATAGATAGATAGATAGATCATAAACAGAGTTAGATAGATTAATAGATAGATATGAACAGATCGATGAGAACAGATTTAGAAAAAAAGAAAAAGAAAGAAAAAAGAAAGTATTAATTTTGAGCAATTTACGGATTTCTGAACGACACATGCCAAATTATTTTTTGTATAAAGGCTGTAAATTTTCTTATTCGAATTTCTTTCATTCGATTCGAGCCAGATTAAGTTTTAAACACAAATGTGTTAATAAATGTTGATCCATTCATATTGCATATACAATTATACCAGCACTCAAACACGCAGAACACTTACATACATACACGCATACAAATATATTCAAATATTAATGAAATATGTAACTCTACTCTGTTTAAAAAAATAAATAAAAACCTTTTTCTAGAAACTTTAATTTTAGCTTAATTGAAAGCTAAATGATTAAATTTACTATTTCCCGTAAGCAAAATACTCTGGTGTAGTTCAAACAGAAATTACATTCATCGGAATCTAAAATTTTGAGATTTAAAAAATTTAGAAATTATTTTTAAAATCTTAATTCTAAATGATTTGTATTAATGTTTTAAATTTTCGATTTGTAAATAAAGTCTGTTTTTAATGAATTAATAACCGAAGACATTGAGTAAATGAAAGAAATTTAAAAAAGTTATTTGAAACTTAAATTAGCAAAGAAAACTGAAAACAATTTTTATAAAAAATTCATTAATCATCAATGTTTTTTTCTTCAGAATATGATATCCTAAAATTATATTATTTATAAAATCAATTAAAAGTTTTTTCTACATGAAAAATCCCGTAATTTTAATAAATTTTTTATATTACAATTTGGAGCAGATTTTCGGAAAAATGGTCACGTAATTAAAAAAAAGAACGATTTACATTCCCCAATGAGTCCTGTATTTAACTATTAAAAAATGTATTAGATAATGTATTTTTAAAAGTTTTATGCAATTAATTGGAAGGGGCGTCACAGATGTAAAAAAATATTTTTATCAAGATTTTCTAAAAATAATGATTGCATAAATAATTTCATTCATTTATGAATAAGTCTTGAAAGTTTCATTAAAATCAGACAATTAGTTGATTTTTGCAAGAATGCTTACATTAAAATATCTTTCAACGCTAAAAACCGACTTGCGTAATATTAGGTTTTCCTTAATAGTCATATTACGTACCACGGCGTAAATCGCTGACGGTAAAAAAAAAAAAAAAATTTTAACTGAAATTTCGAACTTGTTAGAAAGGATTAAAAAGTTTAAAAAAATAATGACAACAAAATTTGATCTTTCCTCTTAATAAATATTTTGATGATAAAACGTTTTCTTTTAAGTTTTTAAACATTATGCTATGCTGGTTTATTTTTTTTGCGATTGCGTGGAGGTAGCTATAATAAAGTATTAAAATATGAATGTGTTGTTTAATTATTTACATTGTTCGAGAACAATATAAGTTAAGGTAAATAATTACAATATCTCATCTCAAAAATATAGAAATATAATCTCGTTTTATGTATCCCTTCATTAGAATATATATATATATATATATATATATATATATATATATATCCGAATGAATAAGGAACGTAGAAAAAAATTTTTTACAACGTCCAAAACATTAATTTAAAACAGTGCTCGATATATAATATATAGTGTTGTGAAATGTACGATTTGTAGTGGGTATATATAAAAATTTTGTACATGTTCTAGAATATAATTAATAATAAATATTATATAAATATATATAGTTATTATGTTATTTATGTCGGTGCAAAATATCGAAGTCAATAAGAGAAACCCATTAGATCCTACGTTTTCGAATTGTTACATGTTGCATAGTGAAAACAAAGTGTTTAGAATAAATGACAAACCGGAGATTTACAAAAAGTACGTCGACGACATTTTTGTTTTAAGAAAAATATGGACGAAATTGTAAATCTAAAATTAAATTTTGAAAATAACTCCTCGCTGAAATTTACCCATGAATCCATGGACAATAACAAAATCTCGTTTTTTGAGGTTTATATAGAAATAAAAATTAACGAATTTATCACTTATTTATATAGACACCCCACTAGTCTTGTCTTCATAATTATACATACCCAGAAATTTATAAAATAGCAGTAATTAGGAACTTCTTAAATAAAGCACAAAAAAATTCTTCCTTCCAAAGAATATTTTTGAGCAAACTAAAACACTACTTCTATGTACCTTGTTCTTTCAAGACGTAGGCAATCATGGCCTTCGACGTCTCCCTATCCCTGGTGGCTCTTAGCACGCTTTCTCCTGTAATATCTCTCAGCCCCTGTTCTGTCATCCACCTGCTCAGGCCTTTTAAATATGTTATCCGCTGCTTTCCTCTGTCTCTTTTTCTCTCTGTCTGGCCTGTTGGTATCAGGTTCTCCAAGCTCTCCTTCTTCATTGCATCTCCCAGGAACTTCATTTGTCTCTTCCTGATGCTCAATATTAATTTCCTTTTCGTTTCCATAATTTCCAAAACTTCATCATTGCTTACATGCTCGATCCATGATATTCGCAGCATCCTTCTTCTGTAGAACTACATTTCAGTTGTTTCAAGATTTTCCTTCATCTTCGAAGATATTGTCCAACATTCACTGCTATATTGAAGAACTGACTTCACATAGCAATCCAGTACTATCTTCTTTGTTTCTAGCGAAATTGTCCTGCTTCTTAATA
>JBBBDQ010000830.1:1130000-1210000 GCA_037127315.1 Ascarosepion bandense
AGCAAAATACGGGCTTGATTTATTCTTTACTAGCAAGACTATTTCTAAGTGTAGCGTTCTTCTTGGTCACCTCAACAATCACAGTCAGTGTCTTCTTGTAAAATCTGAAACAGACCATCTGACTTTGACATCTTTTGTGACGCTATGGAACACTGCTGAGTCATGTTAATGCTTCGAGACGAAGAGAGTCAACATTTTTTAATTATTCCTCCCGAAATGCTAGTTATATAATGTCAAAGGTTAATCGAAAGCTGTGTTTTGGAAAAAAAAGACTTTCAATTTCCAGATTAATTACTTCAGTCGGTTGCACTATTATATTTACTAGAAATACCCGTAAACATTTTACGGTTTTCCTATTTGAATTAACTAATCAATTTTAATTATTTAGTTAATGAATAAATAAGCTCATGGCGAGTTCTAGGACAATATCCGTAAAATTTCCCCTATCGTATCATCAAGTGTTTGTGATTAAGAATTTTAAAAAACATATTGCAATGAAATTCATAAATAAGGATTCTGGTCGTTAATTTAAGAATGGGTGCAAATGAAAAGGTTTGAAATTGGCAACTTTTTCCATTACGTTGAAATAGCCGTTAAAAAATTATTTCTTTCATTTTCTTTCGTTCGTTCATTCATTCGTTCTTTCTTTCTTTTTTCTTTCTTTTTTCTTTCGTTCGTTCATTCGTTCGTTCTTTCTTTCTTTTGTTCGTTCATTCGTTCGTTCTTTCTTTCATTGGTTCGTCTATTCGTTCTTTCTTTTTTCTTTCGTTCGTTCATTCGTTCGTTCTTTCTTTCTTTTGTTCGTTCATTCGTTCGTTCTTTCTTTCATTGGTTCGTTCATTCGTTCTTTCTTTTTTCTTTCATTCGTTCATTCGTTCGTTCTTTCTTTCTTTTGTTCGTTCATTCTTTCTTTCATTGGTTCGTTCATTTGTTCTTTCTTTTTTCTTTCGTTCGTTCATTCGTTCGTTCTTTCTTTCTTTTGTTCGTTCATTCGTTCGTTCTTTCTTTCATTGGTTCGTTCATTCGTTCTTTCTTTTTTCTTTCGTTCGTTCATTCGTTCGTTCTTTCTTTCTTTTGTTCGTTCATTCGTTCGTTCTTTCTTTCATTGGTTCGTTCATTCGTTCTTTCTTTTTTCTTCCATTCGTTCTTCCATTCGTTCTTCCATTCGTTCTTTCTTTCTTTTCTTTTCTTTCTATCTTTCTTTTTTCGTGCGTTTGTTCGTTCATTTGTTCTTTCTTTCTTTCTTTCTTTTTTCTTTCTTTCTTTCTTTCTTTCGTTCGTTCGTTCGTTTGTTCATTCGTTCGTTCTTTCTTTCTTTCTTTTTTTCTTTCTTTCTTTCTCACCGAAAGTAAGTAGCACCTCTGATTATATGTAATTTCGTCTTTTACCTCGTTCAAAATGAAATAGTTCATTATATTAGCAGAGCGTAAGGGTCATGCGAACCTACTGCGGAACTAACTAACGAAAGGAGGGATACGTAGAATTGTAATAAGGATGGTATCTTATTAGATGGAACGATACAACCTATATCGCAACTCTATCGAGGCCGCTGGTTTACGACTGTGAATAGTCAACGCGGATAAGAGACGAAAGACCCACAACATGTGTCCCTTAGGGAGCAGGGTTGAACAAAAATCCTACTAACCACTGAGAAAACCACAACTTGCAAAACTAGGAAAAACTTTTAAGCATAAAACTCTGTTACATTATTTTTTATGTGCTATATATATTTTTGTTTTCTCACAAATAATATCTTTATTCTAATTAGATAGACTATTGATTATTATTATTATTATTATCATCATCATCAACACCATCATTATATTTCGATGTCTATTATGGCTGCACTACCTACCAAATCTGCGGAAAGACCTAAGGCAAGCAGTGGCGTGTTGTTATGGCGTGTTGTTATTTCATTTGTTTTTCTATCTCCTATAACATCACTAGTGTTTCATAGACAAAGTTCTTCTAAGTGTGTGGGGTGTACTTATCAAAACACTTTCTTTTTTTTATATATATCTTAAGCTGGAATTTCCAGAAGTTCTTTCAAAATGTTTTGTTCCTTTTTTTATCATTCCAAGCGCACCTACTATAACCGGTACTATTCTTGTTTTCAATTTCCACATTTTTTAAAATTTCAATTTCCAAGTTTTTAAACTTTGATATATTTTCAAATTCTTTGGTTGTGTAACACCCCAGTGGACGTCCGAACAATTTCTCCGGCGGCCGTTCTCCAGGCTGTGATGTTGCCGCGGGTTTGTTGAAAAAGTCGGAGCCCCAAGATGGGGGTACAAGATAAACTAAAAGAAACGAACTTCCACAACTTGGATGAGTTAAAACGATGCTTTATTTCGTTTAGAGTGAGTCTTGCAGTTGGGGCAGGCGATGTGACACTCAGCTCTAACTCTGAATAATGGCGATCAAATGTCGAAATGACCGACTCAAGACGAACAGAGCTTCCCCTCCTCTTCGCGCCCGACACACGCAGCTACTTCAAGCACACGCCCGGCTGAATTGAACTCAACTCAACTGATCGGCTCAGAAAAATCACTTGTATTTATATTGAATTAACCAGAAGTCCACTAGACGATTGGCTTAAAACAAAAGATAAGCATTGGTGACTGTAAGTCCAAAATCTCACGGTGCTTAAATTTTGCTTCCTTTGATGTGTAAACTTCCTGCAGACATCCAGTCTGCACTTAGCCTTAGTATTTTCCAGGATTTCTTATCTTTTTATCTTAATAAAGCTTTGTGTGAAGGCCGCAGGATGTTTTTATAGCCCTGACACTTTACCAGGCGTTTTTTTATTGCCTGAAGAAAGGGAAAATTCTATTATCTTTTCTTAATGTGTGGTAAAGATACAATAAAGACAGTTTTTGACCTGGTCACTCAAAAATCTATTTCCTAAACTTTATCTTTTATCACATCAAATCACTTAGTCAAACATTTTAAATTTACTTATAAAAGAAAAAGCGTTTATTTATTTTTTCCTTTTCTTTTTCACTTTTGTTAAACGAAACATACTTTAAACTATTTTTCTATTCTTAACCATTTTCTATTCTTAATCTATTATAATAAAATACATATTTACAAATCCACCTTAATATACGCCTAGTTATCGTGTCACAGTTGCTATGTTACTGTCTGTTGGGCAAAACATATCAATTGATAGGCAAAGGTTTTATTTTCGGTTTTCGACAATTATGTCCGACCTATTTACTTCAATCTTTCTGTCTGTAAAAAGGTGTCATCTCATAAATTTGTGACGTCATCTGTTTCTGTCACCAGTGCTGAGTGATATTCATGCCAGTGTTTGTTTACATAAATTTTAAAGTATAATAATAATAGTAAAAGTATATTTTACATATATTATTATTTTTTTTTTATAATCGTGTGGCCCCAAGCAGGGGGTTACATAGGAGGAATGTTATGTCAAAGAGTGACAGGTTACAGCGGGTGTCTGAAAGAGAGTATGAGAAGGAAGAGAATACTGATAAGAGTGGTGTGGACGGAGTAAAAAGCATGAGAGGATGTAAGTTAATGAGACAGGAGAAGACTATTATTATTATTATGTCATTTTTCATCATATTTCGATTTCTGCATTGGTCTCACTACCAACCAAGTCTGCGGGGAGACCTAAGGCAGGTAGTGGCGTGTTGTTATGACTCCATTTCATGTTTTTCTATCCTCCCTATCATCCCCAGCATTACATAGATAACGTTTTCCTTAGTGTGTGGGCTGTACTTAATAAGACAATTTTTTGTATATCTCTTAAGCTGGGGTTTCCAGGGATTCTTTCAATGTGTTGTTTTGTTCCATTTTTTATCATTCCAAGTGCACCTACTATCACTGGCACAACTCTTGTTTTCAATTTCCACATTTTTTCTATTTCAATTTCCAGGTCTTTATATTTTGACAGTTTTTCAAATTCCTTGATTGCTATGTTACAATCCGCTGGACAAGTCATATCAATTAATAGACAAGTTTTCTCCTTCTGGTTTTTAACAATAATGTCTGGCCTGTTTGCTTCAATTTTTCTGTCTGTGTAGATGGTGTAATCCCATAGAATGGTTACATCTTCTATTTCTGTAACCGGTGCTGGATGATGTTCATACCAGTGTTTGTTTACAGCTTTTCCATAATGTTTGCACATTGCCCAATGTAAATATTGCCCAACTCTATCGTGGCGATTTTTATATTCGTTTGGGGCAAGCACAGAACAGCCTGAGATTAGGTGGTCTATTGTTTCTTGGTGTTTATCACAAAACCTGCATTTTGGATCCATATTATTATGCATAATATTTGCCTGAAAGTTTCTCGTGAAAAGACTTTGGTCTTGTGCTGCAAGTATAAATCCTTCAGTTTCAGACTTTAATCCAGATGCACGTAACCATCGATGAGTATTAACTTTGTCAACATTGGATTTATTGGCACGTACTGGATATTGGCCATGCAGAGGTTTGTCTTGCCAGCGCTGTTTCATCTTTTCAAGAGCTTTATCTTTGGCTTTCATTTTCATATTTTTTGCCGCAATAGTTGGTTCTTGGCTACTGTTTTGCTTTTCTACAGAATCTACTAACTGTAATTCTTGTTTGTATTTACTGCCTTCTTTTATTATTGAATATTTTTTCTTTCTTTCTTCATGTTGCCTTACTAATTGTATCATCCAATCCTTTGTTGTTTCTATGTATGTTAGTAAGCCAATAGTTGTTGTCTTGTATGACAATTCCAGCTGAATAAGACCCCTTCCACCTTCTTTACGGGGTATGTATAGACGGTCCACATCAGCCTTTGGGTGATGCATCCTATGCTTAGAAAGAAGCTTTCTTGTTTTAGCATCCATTCGCCTGATGTCGTTTAGAGTCCAGTTTAAGATGTTGAAGCTATATTGGACAACTGGGATTGCAAGGCTATTAATGGCCATAACTCTATTCTGTGAATTTAATTCAGTTTTTAATATCATTCGTAGCCTTCTATAGTACTCTTTACGCACTATTTCTTTCATTTTTTTATGGTGAATGTTTTCGCTCTCATTTACACCTAGGTATTTATAAGCTTCTTCTGGTTTCAATTCTTTTATTGTTACAGCAGGGTCTAGGCTAATTGAGGATGTTTCTTGTATTGATCCACGTAAAACTGTAGCTTTAGCACATTTATTCAAATTAAATTTCATTCCAATGTCTTCGCTGAAGCATTTTACAGTTTGCAGAAGACCTTCCAGCTCATTATCATTCTTAGCATATAACTTTAAGTCATCCATGTAAAATAGATGGCTTATTTTCTTTTGGCCTATTTTATAACCACATTCTGTCTTATTAAGTTGACTGGTTAGTGCTATTAATGATATGCAGAATAGTAAGGGAGATAAAGAATCACCTTGAAATATACCTCTTTTGATGTTTATTTCATCAGACTTATAGGTTCCATTTATATGATTGAGGTAAAGGGTTGTTTTCCATATAGACATGCACTGTTTGATGAAATTGATGATGACGGGCGATATCTTGTATATATTTAAAGTCTTTAAAATCCATTCATGTGGCACACTATCGAATGCCTTTCGGTAGTCTATCCAGGCAGTACTAATATTTTTCTTTGTCTTGTAGCAGTTTTCCAGGATCATTTTGTTAATTAGCAATTGGTCTTTACAGCCATAACAGCCACGTTTGCACCCTTTTTGTTCAAGCGGTATCATGTCATTTCTTTCTAAGAATAAATATGTTTGTTTTGTTAAAATAGATGTTAGTAGTTTATATGTTGTCGGAAGACATGTAATTGGTCTGTAGTTTTTCGGGTTGTTTGTGTCACCATTCTTGGGTAGAAGAAATGTAATTCCTTTTGTCATCCATGCAGGAATTTTAGTGGGATCGTCAACCATTTCTTGGAGTTCTTTGGCTATTTTTTTATGTGCTGCATTTAAATAATATAGCCAAAAGTTAGGAATTTTATCTATACCTGGAGTTTTCCAATTGTGTGCTTTTTTTAGTGCAAATTTAATATCATCTTCTGTAATTCCAGACCATGTCTGTTCGGGTTTATTCTTCATTCGTTCTATCTCCTGCGTAATCCAATGTACTTCCTTGCTAGGTTCTTTAGGGCAAGCCCATATCTTTTCCCAGAACTGTGTGACTTCTTCCATTCTGGGGGGTACTGTCACTTCAATTCTTTTTTTACCTATTTCCCTGTAAAATCTCTTTGTATCAGTCTGAAAGATCTTGTTTTGTCTGTAAAATTTTGCTCTTTTTTCATAGCGTCTTATTCTTTGAGCCTTCAGTTGGATTTTTTGCTTTATTTTTTCTTTATTTGATAAGACGTCGTTTTCATTCCTGATGTTATATTTTTTTTCGGCTCTTCTTCTTTTCCTAGTTCTTACATTTATTCCTCTACTCAGTTCATCCAGTACTGACAGTTCACTTCTTAGTTGTTCGATTTCTTTTTCGATTTTTCTTTTCCAAGGTGGATCTTCACGTCTGCGTGACTGCCTTGTTTTTATTTTGATGTTTAATTTTTTTGTTGCTGCTGTTGCTGATGCATATATTACTTCGTTAAGATTTGTATTCGGGTCTTCATCCAGTATTGATTTCAGTGCTGCATTGTACAATTTAATAGTTCGGAGGTTTTGTTTTGTTGGTTGGAATTTTGGGAGCTGTTCACGTTCCTCCATTGTAATACTTTGTATTTGACTTAGCTGGTTTTTTATTTCTATCTTGGCTTCCTGTATATTCTTCTTATTTTCCGTCAAATAATTATCTTCGATGTGTTCTGAACTAATTTTATTTTTGTCTTTTAACTGACTCAGACTCAGATCGCACCTTTCCAGCACTTTTAGACTTACATCATTATCTTCGCAGTGATTTGCGTGTTTCACGGTTTCTACATTATGACCTGTGATTTGTTTGATGTTATTACTTTTTATTTCGGGTTCCGGTTCCTTTTCATATTTTGTTGATTCGACTCTTCTTGTTACAATTCTTTTAATTTCGTGAATCTCAGCCTCTGACAGTCGGTTATTACGAATAATGTACCTACGTACATTGGCCAATTTATTTTCGTCAATATACTTTCTATTTGTTTGACCAACTTTTTCACGCCAAATGTCATATGTTTGGCGAGTCATGTTTTTTTGAGGTTTGAGTAACGCTTCATGAAATGCAGTCATAACGACTTTGTACTCCTCACGAGACCATTTTATTTTTTCTTTCTTTAAATATACGGTTGTAGATCTAGCTGGTGAATTTTCAGGACCATCATTAGGATTATCCTGGTTGTGGGGACCTGAAGATACATTCTTTGTGTAGGAGTTTGTTCCTATGGCAGATTTTTCGACCTCAGGTAGGTTCCCTCCTGAAGGACGGGCTCCCTGTTTATCCACTGGAAGAGCCATACTGGACTTTTTATTTCTATTTGTGTTTTTCATGTTTTTCCCACGAGTGACGCACGGGTCCAAAAGTCCACCCAAAGTTGCCCGGCACGTTGGGTAACGGTCTTTTACAAACAGGGTCCCGAAGCCTGTAGGGAATCGTTTGTGACCTCATAACGCAGTAGCCATTCACTCCTCGGCACGATTAACACCTTGAGTTGCGGGTTGTTGTTCGGAGTTTTCCTTCTCCTAAATGGGCTGCCAAGCAAAATCTGACATAGACGCGATTGGAATTCAAGGAGAAAGACGGCTCAACGAAACAAAACATCAATATTACTAGAGTAGTTTGTTTAAAAAAAAAAAAAAAAAAAAAAAAAAAAAAAAAATTATATCTTAAGAAAAAAAAACCCTGTTTATATTAAAACAAAATTTCATATTGAGAAAAGGAAAAATTCAAATAGAGAGACGTTTGTTGGAAAAAAAAAAAAAAAAAAAAAAAAAAAATGTAATAATTTGTTCGTCCACTTTATCTTTCATTTTTTCAACAAAGTCGTTGGTCAAAAATAGGATTATCACAATAAGATAAATTAAATAAGTAAATTAAAACAATAAATAAATAAAAATAAATTTATCAAAAAAATACGTAGACTTTCTATAAAATAATACCATATAAATTGTTTTTCATCGGATTTAATTTATTTTCTTGTTTTGTTTTGTTTTTAAGAAAATTATAATAGTTAAAAAAAAAAAAAAAAAAAAAAATAATTTACACGAAATATCGACAGCTAAAGGAAATATAATACGGATGATTTTATTTAGGTTAATTTAAAGAACAAACAGATAAATTAAAATAAAGCAGAATTTCAAAAAAAAAAAAAAAAAAAAAAAAAAAAATATTCCCTAATATCTAAAGAAAAAATCCTGTTTATATTAAAACAGAATTTCATATTGAGAAAAAGAAAAATTCAAAGAGAGAGACGCTGGTTGAAAAAACAAACAAACTTGGATGTAACGGCCGTTCAACGAAAAAAAAAAAAAAAAAAAAAAAAAAAAAAAAAAAAAAATCACTGCACTTAGAGAGTATTGTTAAAAAAAAAAAAAAAAAAAAAAAAAAACATTTATTGCTACTATTAACCTTTGTCCTTGCAAAAAAAAAAAAAAAAAAAAAAAAAAAAATTCAAAATTTAATTTAATATGAAAAAAAAAAAAAAAAAAGTGGACATACCTTTGAGTTTACTACCGTAACATTTAAAAATAATAATTTGTTCGCCCACTGTATTCTGTGTTATTCTTTCATTAAATCCAACGAGAATAAAATTATCGAAAAATAAATAAATATATAAAATGAACGAACAAATTAAATATAATAAATTATTACATATTCTCTCTAAGAAAGAATATCCTAGATCGAACATTTTTTTAGTGTTTTTCGTCATATTTTTTTTTTCGTTGTCTTGCTTTAGAAAACTAGTTAATAAATCTATTTAAAGGATCATTAAAAGAAGAAACATACAATTTGAATTATATACGAAGAAAAAATTAATGTTTATGTTTAAAATAGTGAAATTCAAAATTAATGCTTACGTTAAAAAAAAAAAAATAATCTCAAAAAATTTTTTTAATAGGAAAGAAAAAGTGGACATACCTTTGAGTTTACTACCGTAAAATTTAAAAATAATTTGTTGGCCTACTGTATTCTGTGTTATTCTTTCATTAAATCCAACGAGAATAAGATTATCGAAAAATAAACAAATATATAAAATGAACGAACAAATATAAATAAATTATTACATATTCTTTCTAAGAAAGAATTTTTTCTAAGAAAAATTATTACATATTTTTTCTAAGAATGAATATCGTCGATCGAACAGAGCGCTTTTCGTCATTTTTTTTTATCGTTGTCTTGCTTTAGAAAACTAGTTAATAAATCTATTTAAGGATCATTAAAAGAAGAAACATACAACTAAAATTATATACGAAGGGAAAAATTAATGTTTATGTCTAATATAGTTTAATATAGTGAAATGAGAAATTAATGTTTACATTAAAAAAAAAAAAAAACGTTACGTTTTCAGGAGCCTCAGAAAAGCACGTCATTCCGATTTCTGCTATAGTCACGCCGCCTTAACAGGTCTGCGGAAAGACCTAAGACAGGTAGCGGTGCGTTGTTATGGCTACATTTCCTGATTTGTTTTTCTACCCTCTTTAACGTCACTATCGTTACATGGACAATGTTCTTCTTAGTATGTGGGATGTACATAAAAAGACAATTTTTGTTTTCAATTTCCACATTTGTTTTCTTTTTCGGTTTTTAGGTCTTTATAATTTTATAGCTTTTCAAATTCCTTAGCTGTTATGTTTATAATCCGCTGGTGATGTTCATACCAGTGTTTGTTATAATCACATCCAAAGTGTCCATTTTTACATTCATTTGCATGTACAGAACATCCTGAAATGATTTTCCTCTGTTTGTCAAAGAAACTGCATTTTGGATCCTCGCTATCTGTGTTTGACTGCTTCAAGAATTCTTCTTAGTAACTAATCAACTAACAGAAAATTCCAAGATGAACAAGATCTTCTTCTTCTATGTGCCCTGTCCCTTCAGGACGTAGGCGATCATGGCTCTCCACGTTTCCCTATACCTTGTGGCTCTTAGTATGTTTGCTCCTGTTGCTCCTGGCAACCCCCGTTCCGTCATCCACCTGATCAGGCCATGCAAATATGTTATCCGCTGCCTTCCTCTGTTTCTCCTTCCTTCTATCTGACCTGTCAGTATCAGGTTCTCCAGGCTCTCCATCCTCATTACATGTCCCAGGAACTTCAGTTGTCTCTTCCTGATGCTCAGCATCAATTTCCTTTTTGTTGCCATTCTTTCTAACACCTATCCGTAGCATCCTTCTGTAGAACCACATTGCGGCCGCTGCCAGTTTTGTCCTCATTTTCGATGCCTACCAGCACCGTGTCAGTATGAACAAGATTACCAGTTTTAAAAAAAGAAATCCAAGAAAAAATTTGAAGCTTGAGTTTTGTTTAGCGGCATATCAATACCTTTCTGGGTTATTTAATTCCAAAAAGGTGGGGTTTTAAAGTATTGTATTTTAGTGTTCGGTTATAGTGAGAAGGTTGATTTAGTCAGATTTCTATGAAAATTTTTTGTTTTTATTTTTTTATTTTACAAAAACTAAAAATGTCTTCTAGTTTTGTTTTCAAAACTGTTTTGCTGAGAATATTTTTTTACCTTCAAAAATGTTATGGTAATAATTTTTTCTTCAAAAATGCATTGTTGGTAATATTTTTCCTTAAAAAAATATGTATTTTCTATAAAAATGTAGTTTTATGTATATATTTCTATAAAAGTGTATTTTTATACTTTCATAGTGTTTTGACCCCAGTTTGGAGGGGTTAAATATTTGCCCATAGCTGGGACCCTAACAGGTGCTACCACCCCGGGTCAGGGTGGACCTGGGAACAACAGCAACTAAACGGTGGTTCCATGATCCTCACAAGCTCCCAATCAAAGGCCTTGTTGCTGGATGCAGTTTACTGACATGACCAGGACCGAACAAGAAAGAAAACTGATACTTCAAACAGAAAAAATAAGCAGTTGATGTTTTTGGGACATGTAATGAAGAAGGAGGGCTTGGAGAATCTGATGCTCACTGGACGGATAGAGAGAAAGAGAGATAAAAGCAATGCATGACATACTTGATGGACTTGAGAAGAGAGATGGTGGAGCGGAGATTTAGAGGAATAACAGGAGAAGAGGTATTAAGAGCGACAAGGGATACGAGGATGTGGAGGGCCATGATCGCCTATGTCCTGAATGGATACGGTACATAGAAGAAGAATACTTATAGATAAACTTATTTATAAATGGAACTTTGTCACTGTGTGTGTGTCTGTGTGTCTGCATGTGTGTGTCCATTACCTAGACTCCGAAACGGCTGAACTAATTTTCTTGAAATTTTACACAGTTGTACTATAAGCGTCTGCGAGTGTTCTTAGCTAGGTTTTGTGTCGAGGTACCCCCAATAAATATCGAAAATCGATAATCGAAAACATCGGGTTATAGAAGGAGTGGTCCGATTTTAATCAAATTTGATACACTCATAGACAAAGACATAAGAAACAATATTCAGAAGTTTCAAGGTTGAAGTTCTTATAATAATGTAGAAAATCGATAATATATATATATATATATATATATATATATATATATATATATATAAGGCAAGATGTTTGTGAGTGTGTCTGTTTATCTGTCTGTATGTCTGTATTTTTGGGCTCTAAAAGAGTTCCAAAGACGGGAAGTGCAAGAAAAGAAACTGAAGAGTAGAAGTGCCAGTTGCATTTAACTATTTTAACAGTAGAAAGGTGGGACCTAAAAGACAATTTAGTAGCACAAGCAAATTCATGGGAATTGCAAGAAAAGTAACTGTTACAGTAGAAAAAACAGTTGCATTTGACAATTTCTTTTATAATCACATCGCACAAGCAAGATATTTTACTACCACAGTTGTGCAGGGGTTACATAGAAGGAATGTTATGGGAAAGAGTGACAGGTTACAGGGGATGTCAGGAAGAGGGTAAGAGAAGGATGAGAATACTGATGAGAGTGGAGTAGACAGAGAAAGGAGCATGAGAGAAAAGATGCAAGTCAGTGAGACTGGAGATGACTATTGACATTAAATTTGAATACTTCAAGACTGTAGCTGTCCGGAAAGCAATTAAACGGAAGGGAATTCCACAGGCGGGAAGTGCGAGAAAAGAAGCTGTGGGAGTAGAATTTGCGTTTACATCTTATTGGTTTCACAGTAAAAGTATGGGACCTAGTTGCTAATCTTGTTGCTCGAGTAAATTTATATATAGATAGTGCCAGTATACAAAGTTCATCGGAGCAGAAGCCGTGAAAGTATTTGTAGAAGAGACACAGGGAAGCCACATTGCACCGGTGAGAAAGTGACTGTAACTTAGCTGCCAAGTCGAGATCGATCACATTACAGATTCTTCGTTGTGTTTTGTCAAGGATACCTAGGTAGATAGCAGGAGTACCCGACCAGATATGGAAGCAGTATTCAGTGCACGGGCGGATGGGAGATTCATATCTGTGCAGAATGGTTTAAGTAGGCTGACATCTTACTATTCAAAGAAGACTGTCTATCCTGTGGCTCAAAAAAGTCAACTTTAGCAGATGTGATGTCATCAGGAAGCATCAAAAGAATTGGGAGGCTGCTCAACCAGTTCAAAGCTACAATCATGCAAAGCAGCCACTAAATCCAAGGGTTTGTGAGCTTGAGCACTGTCCTGATGAAACAAGGCCTCTTTCGTCAGTTTCATATATAAGTGGTGCAAGTCAGCTAAGTCCATCGGAGCAGAAACCGTGAAAATATTAGTAAAAAAGCTTCTTTTTTTTTTTTTTACAGTAAAAGGGTGGAACCTACATGCCAGTCTAGCGGCAGATGTAAATTCATGTGGTCCCGGGACCCGAGAAAAGGAAGACGTGAAAATATTTGTAGAAAGACACACGGAAGCCACATCCCGTTGGCGTGAACGTGACTGAAGTTGTGCTTCTCAGTCAAGATCGATTCCATTGCAGACCCTCCTTTGAACCCCGAGATGAATAACAGGAGCACGGCCAGATATGGAAATCGTATCCAATGCAGAGACGAATGGTAGATTTATAAATGTGTAAGATGGATTCTGACAAGATAAAATTCCTAGCCAGACACAGTGACCCAACGTTTTTAGCTGTAGTTGCAGGTATTGATTGACTTCTTATAAAGAATATTTGTTGTGGACCCAGAATAAGTCCGGAAAAAATTCGTACTCGGTAATTAGTGAAACATATATATCAAACGGAAAACAAATACAAGAGTGTTACACGTCAGTCTGACTGCCAAGTATTAGACCGGGGTGACTCAACCCAACACAACTCCACCCCGAGATGCATATTCTCCCGGTATTCTGAACCATATTTGGGAAGTGTTTTGACAGAGTATGGAAAATGCGACATGGCCAAAGACGCATTTCAAAAGCTAGCCAGAGTACTGAAAGACAGGAAAATTTCATTAGAAACAAAGAAAAGAGTGCTGGATTGATATGTGATATATATCTATCTGTATGTTAGTTTGATGCACATTTCTTTTGTGGACCCAGAATAGGTCCTAATGAAAATTCGAACTCATTAATTAGTGAAATATATATATTAAACGAAAAAAAAAATCACAAGGGTATACACGTCAGTCTGACAGCCAAGTATTAGACCTGGGTGACTTAACCCAACTCAACTCCACCCCAAGAGGCGAATTCTCCCGGTATTCTTAATAATAAGAAGAGTTCATTATAGCCCAAAAAGGGTTGGTCCCATAAGATTATAGACATAGAAGAAGCCTAGAAAGAGAAAGTGAAAACTAAATCGACTACGTAACTATCAACAAGAGATTTAGAAATGCAATTGTTCTATGAAAAACTATCCAAGTGCATATATGTAAATTAAGAATGAAACTGCGGAAACTGAAGAAGACTAATGCAGCTTCCAAATTGTAATATAACAGACTTCTGATAGATAGATAGATAGATAGATAGATAGATAGATAGATAGATAGATAGATAGATAGAAGAGATAGATAGATAGATAGATAGATAGATAGATAGATAGATAGAAAAGAATGAGAATAGATAGATAGATAGATAGATAGATAGATATTGAAGAGAATGAGATAGATAGATAGATAGATAGATAGATAGATAGATAGATATGAAAAGAGTGAGATAGATAGATAGATAGATAGATAGATATGAAAAGAATGAGATAGATAGATAGATAGATAGATAGATAGATAGATATGAAAAGAATGAGATAGATAGATAGATAGATAGATAGATAGATAGATATTGAAGAGAATGAGATAGATAGATAGATAGATAGATAGATAGATAGATAGATTGAAGAGAATGAGATAGATAGATAGATAGATAGATAGATAGATAGATAGATATGAAAAGAATGAGGTAGATAGATAGATAGATAGATAGATAGATAGATAGATAGATAGATAGATAGATAGATATGAGATAGATAGATAGATAGATATGAAAAGAATGAGATAGATAGATAGATAGATAGATAGATAGATAGATAGATATGAAAAGAATGAAAAGAATGAGATAGATAGATAGATAGATAGATAGATAGATAGATTAGATAAGATTAAAGAGAATGAGATAGATAGTCAGACAGACAGATAGATAGATAGATAGATAGATAGATAGATAGATAGATAGAAAAGAATGAAAGAATAGATAGATAGATAGATAGATAGATAGATAGATAGATAGATAGATAGATAGATATGAAAAGAATGAGATAGATAGATAGATAGATAGATAGATATGAAGAGAATGAGATAGATAGTCAGACAGACAGATAGATAGATAGATAGATAGATAGATAGATAGATAGATAGCCGGAATAAAACTCGAACTCGGGAATTAGTGATACATATATATTAAAAGGAAAACAAATACAAGAGTGTTACACGTCAGTCTGACTGCTAAGTATTAGACCGAGGTGACTCAACTCATCTCAACCCAGCGAGGCATATTGATTCATATACATTCATAATGATAGGAAGAGTTCATTATAGTCCAAAAAGGGTAACTCCCTTAACAAGGTTCTAATGAACACATGGATAGTAAAATATATCATCTAGAACTGCGGCTTTAGTCGTTATTTAAAATATGTATCGAAGTACAAATAAAAAGATTTTAAAATGAAAACTCCTCCATTTCAATGAAACAAATATTTTTTGAATTTTGCCATCACGTTTTTATTTCTTTCTTTATTTCACTGAAACCAAGTAGCGTCTCTGATATGCCTTTTTGCGTCTTTTCAGACAATTAAAATGGAACCATTATGGTAGGGCGTTACTTTTTCTTTTTAAATTAATTCAGTGGAACAAACCATTACCTTGTAGAACCCATTTCGAAGTAGATGCTTCTCGTATCTCTACAAACTTAATCTGCTCAAGTCTACGGTTAACTACTTTATTCCACATCTGGTCGGGTGCTCCTGCTATACACCAAGCGGTCTTTGAAAAAATCCAACAGAGAATCTGTAATGTGATCGATCCCGACTTGGCAGCTCAGATACAGTTACTTTCGCATCGGCGCAATGTGGCTTCCCTGTGTCTCTTCCTCAAATACTTTCACGGCTTCTGCTCCGATGAACTTAGCTCACTGGTACCCCCTATATATGAATTTACTCGAGCCACAAGATTAGCAACTAGGTCCCACCCTTTTACTGTGAAATCAATAAAATGTAAACGCAAATTCTACTCCCACAGCTTCTTTTCTCGCACTTCTCGCCTGTGGAATTCTCTTCTACATACTTGCTTTCTTGACAGTTACAATCTCCAAGAATTTAAATATAAAGTCAATAGTCATCTCCTGTCTCACTAACTTGCATCCTCTCTCTCTCATGCTCCTTTACTGTCCTTTCCACTCTCATCAATATTCTCATCCTTCTCTTACTCTCTTCCTGTCACCCTCTTTAACCTGTCACTCTTTCCCATAACTTTCCTCCTATGTAACCCCCCCCCCGCACAACAGTGGTAGTAAAATGCCTTGCTTGGAGCGATATGATTATAAAAAAAAATTCTTTACTATTATAATGTGAATATAAAGTGGGAGATCAATTCTCCATTACAATCAATATATAAACTGGTCCCTCAGTTTATGGTCACAATCATCCTTCTCTCACCAACTTAATGACAACCCCTATAAACTGTCACTCTTTTCCATAACTTTCCTCCTTTGTAACCCCCTGCGCACCAGTGGCAGTTAAATTCCTTACTTGGGGCGATATAATTATAAAAAAAATCCCTCATTAACTTTGACTCTTACGTTGTAATCGTCTACCTCGAGTGGCTACGGGTCTTGTACAAGGTGAACATCATTTTAAAAAAACATACAAAAACATATGGCATGTCTGATATATCTTCCAATCAAAACTGAATAGTCTATTATTTGGGAGGCATTCGCAGGCCGTGACGTACGTACTATGGAACAAAGGGAGGGACAAACAGAATAATAATTTGTTTTTATTAATTTGGTTGGCCTTGGTCCAATTCACTTAAGAAAACCAAAATGTATTTATTTTTAATCGCATCTGAAGCCCCACCACATCCACAACATGGAAGGCCTGACCAGATGCCAGATATTTTCGAACCTCTACATTACGCTTGACTGTTACAACCCTTTAACCCTACCTGACAATCGTCATGCTGTCAATTCTCGTTTAACCGCCGTCCAGTTGTCCGTCGATTCTCACCAAAAACAAAATCAAAACAAAACAAAAAAAAAAATCATTTCTGAAAAAAAGAGTTATTGCTTGACCGACTTGCTGGTCACTATCGGAAAAGAATATGTAGAGACAATACGACGCTGCCATCAAGATTTCATGTTAAAGAGTGTTAAGATGATGAAAACTTGATGGAGGATGATGTGTTGCTTACCGGAAAAGATATGCTCTAATTATATTTTTTGTTGTATTAATATGTTCCGAGAAGCCGAAGAGAAAATCGGAGAGAGAAATGAAGAGAATGAATTCCTCTTTACGCAAAGCTGATGTACAACGAGGACTGCTGACATGTAATTGGCGTTCGAAAAGCGAAAAGAACCCTGGTTGGGGAAAGTGCCATAGAGTAAAAAAATTAAAAAAAACGCTTGTGGACAGACTGGAGAAGACATCAAATGCATTAGCAATATACAAAGGGAAAAGGGACGCTTCGCTCCCGTTTTGTTTGAGGTGTTAGCATTATTTCCAGTAAATAGTAGGAATAAAAACTCATGATAACAGAATTAAAATAAAAAAAATAACAATGCACACACGCACGCACACACACACACACACACACACACGCACACACACACACACACACACACATATATATATATATATATTTATATTTATATATGCATGTATCCATTGTTTTGTAAATCATCTGCACAACCAACAAAAACATTGCCTGATGATGAGAATTTATCTCGAAACATAGAAATTTCCGTGTCGCAATGTACAATTAATTCATAACAATATAATTATATTAAGCTCTATAATACTCATTATACTGAGCACTGCTCATAATAAAATAAATGCCAAATGCCGGGGCACTCAAAATGATAAAACCTTGAGTCCTCTTCACCTGGAAGTATATATATATATATATATATATATATATATATATATATATATATATATATATGTGTGTGTGTGTGTGTGTGTGTGTGTGTGTGTGTGTGTGTCTGTGTGTGTGTTTGTGTGTGTTACGGAAATTAACGAAGATTAACGAAACTTGATTACAAACAACCGAAAATGTGAAATGATTTGTTTGAACATTATTTTTAATCGATACTCATATGTAAGTAGATATTCTATTTTTAATGAAACAGTATTATATATTTATATCTACTGCTCTGATTATTTACGATAAATTTTTATTACGAAAATATATGTCATTCTGCGACCCCTATCGAATCCTGCGGAATGACACACATTTTCGTAATAAAATACGGATATTCTGTCGGATAAGTTGGGCGTTATTTTAAGTGGAAAAAAAAAAATAGTCAGTAGTGCCAGTAGTTAAATCAAGACGTAGTAAACCATTCGCAGTATAAGATCTGGTTAACAAAGGATTAGACAAACTTGAAAAAACAGGTGTAATTAAAAATGATTAACCATTCGAAATGAGCAACACCAGTAGAGTCAGTCAGGTGAGTTGATTTCTATTGGATATATATATATATATATATATATATATATATATATATATCCAGCAGAAATCGAATGAAATAATAATAATAATAATAATAATAATAATAATAAGAGTTGTGCCAGTGATAGTAGGTGCACTTGGAATGATAAAAAATGGAACAAAACAACACATTGAAAGAATCCCTGGAAAGCCCAGCTTCAGAGATATACAAAAAATTGTCTTATTAAGTACAGCCCACACACTAAGGAAAACTTTATCTATGTAATGCTAGGGATGATAGGGAAGATAGAAAAACATGAAATGGAGTCATAACAACACGCCACGACCTGCCTTAGGTCTCCCCGCAGACTTGGTTGGTAGTGAGAGCAAAGCAGAAATCGAAATATGATGAAAAATGACATAATAATAATAATACAACACTATGGAATATCTGTAAACAAACACTGGTATGAACATCACCCAGCACCGGTTATAGAAATAGAAGATGTAACCATTCTATGGGATTACACCATCTACACAGACAGAACAATTGAAGCAAACAGGCCAGACATTATTGTTAAAAACCAGAAGGAGAAAACTTGTCTCTTAATTGATATGGCTTGTCCAGAAGAATGTAACATAGCAACCGAGGAATTCGAAAAACTGTCAAAATATAAAGACCTGGAAATGGATATAGAAAAAATGTGGAAATTGAAAACAAGAATCGTACCCGTGATAGTAGGTGCACTTGGAATGATAAAAAAAGGAATAAAACAACACATTGAAAGAATCCTTGGAAATTCCAGCTTAACAGATATACAAAAAATTGTCTTGTTAAGTACAGCTCACACAAAGGAGAACTTTGTCTATGTAACGCTAGGGATGATAGGGGAGATAGAAAAAACGTGAAATGGAGCCATAACAATACGCCACGACCTGCCTTAGGTCTTCCCGCAGACTTGGTAGGTAGTACGGCCATAGCAGAAATCGAAATATGATGAAAAATGACATAACAATAACTTACCTTGCCTCATATTGTCATGCTAAATGATGTATTTCGGTGTTAAAAACAATACAAAAAAGACATGAATTTACAGTTATCGATAATATTAAACACTCAAATATTCTTTGCAAAAAGATTGGCTTTTTTGCGTTATTCTTTTTCAAGACCCATAACTTAACTTCATGGCCACTTTTTCTATTAAGAAAGAACGCAATCCAGTCTTGAACCTCTACTCGCTATTTGACGGAGTACTGATGTTTTCGTAAAGATGTTCGCTTAAACACCTGGCCTATTACAAAAGCGAATTCTAAATTAATTTCTTAGTTGACATCTAGGAATTTCAAGGATGAGATCTCTTTTGAGAAGCTATCTATACTCGACCAAAATGGATCAAAACAAGTAGTAAAAAAAAAAAGCCTAAAGAGGTTATGCTCTGGTGGCAAAATCACCTACCACGAAATTACAATCTTGGCTAAAGACAGTAGCCACGACTGTACATAGAGTTCGTGGGTTCAATAAACGGATCACATTATTGAGTGGTAGTTGATATCTTTACTATGTAGCCTGAAAATTGTATATGCAAAAAAATAAAATAAAATAAACAAGCAAACTATTACGGTTACACACAGTATTATAACAAAAAGGGTAAATTTTCGTTCTAAGTCCCAACGCTTTTCCCTTTCAAATTTATCCAAAATAGCATCATGTAAATGCATATGCTGAACTCAAATCAACTGTTAGTTATTGAAGAAACTTACCTTTCTTTTATCTCAATGTCCATAGATAAAACGAACTATATCTTGCACTTTTTCTCTCCCGTAACTTTCACGAAGTCATGTAATTAACTTCAGAATGACGTACTGCGCATTTGAACGAATTGTGGCAGATCTTCGGTCGATTTTTCTTCATTTACTGATACTTCCGGCGATGTACTTCCGGAAATTAAAGTAATGCGCTATTGTATTTCTACGCTTGTTACTCTTATAACAGGAAGTACATCGCCGGAAGTTTCAGTAAAGGAAGAAAATCGGCCAGAATACGACAAAAAATTCTGCCTACGTAGAACGTGATTCTGCAGTTAATTACATGACTTCCTGAGTGTTACGGGAGAGAAAAAGTGCGAGATATAGTTCGTTTTTTTATGGACTTTCAAAGCAAAAGAGGTGAATTTCTTTAATAACTAATTGTTGATTTGAGTTCAGCATATACATTTGTACAGAAATAATGCTATTTTGGATAAATTTTAAGGGGATCTGCCGTCGGCCCCTAAAACGAACATTTACCACAAAAAGTATAAAAATACAAATATCGAAAATGGTTTTAAGGAATTAGATGAATTATAGTATTAAATAAATCTTAGAAACATTGTTATAATATTGATAATACAGGCATAATACTTACTGTATAGCAGCTACTTTTGCCATCAGTCAGTTAAGTGCCATACGTGATACACGCTTTGGGCGATCATGTCTCGTAAGAGACATGACTGAATGGGCAGAAGATTATCCCGCAGTAGGTTGCCATTGCTTTTTGCAGTAAACTGGTTGCCAGCCAAGGCTATAGAACCCAATCTGTCCTATTATTTAACCCATAACTGGAGGGAAGGGACGGATTAATACCTTTCCCAACGGTATTTCTGCGTAAGTAACTTTTACAGTACCCTTTATAATAGCAACTATTTTAACTATGTTCGTTTTTTTTTAGATATGAGAAACATTTCTCACCTTAGTAAGCTTCACAGTTGTTGTTCTGTTATCCATTTATATGAGCTTTTTGTGTAGGTCCTTTAATGGTTCGCTGTCCTTGCTTTTAGTAAATCTTGTGAATGCGGAATTCTCCACGCGTTCTTTCCTCATTATGTATCCCAGATATTCCAACTATCTCTAAGTAAAGGTGTCATTTTTGTTTTGTTTTAGTTTTTTCAATTTTTTTAGAACTTCCTCATTACTCATATGTTTTGTACACAATATTCTCAGCATCCTTTCGTAGAACATTTCTGTAGCTTCAAGTCTCTTCTCCACTTTCTTGTAAATTTTAATTGCATTATTAGAGAAAATGTGAATTACAGAATTCAACCGGTGATATTTGCATATCAGCGATAAAATTGTTAAATGGATTTTGTCTCATTATTTTCCCCCATTTAAACTGAAAGGAATCAACGGTTTTCCAGAAATTAATAATAGCGATAAGGAATATAAAAATACGTACGAAAATTGTAACGCTGCACGAACACACTGGCAATCCCTACAGAGAGATCACGGATATTGTTGGTGTCAGCGTTTTAACTGTCAGTCGTGTCATCAAGGTAAGAAACAAACGGGGTTCATCTAACCAAAATGTAAAGGAAAATAAAGTTGGAAGAGAGTTCAACGCCAAAAGACGATATATACGTGATCAGGAAAAGTGTGAAATATCCTCGGAAGAGATATTATGCATTTTGTTTCAATTAATTTGCACAATGTTGTAGGGATTTTTTTTTCGTATCATGTAAAATATTTAGCGGAGATCACATATCCAAATCGTCTCTTGAAAATAAGTGAAGATATGATTAAAGGGACGATTATCTTAGGCATATTTTTGTTTTTGTATTTATTTATTTATGCTTATATATTATTTTATTTTTTGTTGTTTTACTCAGTCTTCTGTTCACACCGATCTTCTTTTATGTGCCATGTCCTTTCCACGACACCCTGTCCCTGGTGGCTCTTAGCACGCTTTCTCCTGTTGCACCATGCAATCCTCGTTCCGTCATCCACCTGATTAGGTCCTTCAAATATGTTATCCGCTGCTTTCCCCTGTCTCTTTTAGTGACAAATTCTCCAAGCCCTCCTTCCTCATTGCATCTTGTCTCTTCCTGATGCTCAGTATTAATTTCCTTTTCGTTTCCATCATTTCCAAAACCTCGTCATGGCTCACATGCTAGGTCCATGATATCCGCAGCATCCTTCTGTAGAACCAGATTTCAGCTGATTCAACTTTTTCTTAATCTTCGAAGATATTGTCCAACATTCACTGCTATACTGATGAACCGACATTACATAGCAATCCAGTACTCCCCTCTTTGTTTCTAGTGAAATTGTCCTGTTTCTTAATACTTTACTCAACTTCTGAAATGCTTCTTTCACCATGCCATTTCGCCTTCGGATCTCGGTGTATCACATTCCGTCCTGTCAGAACACTTCCTAGGTATTTAAAATTCTGTACGTGCTTGATTTTAGAGTCCTTCACCTGTAATTGGCATTTTGGGCTGCCCTTTTTGCTGATGACCATGCGTTCGTTTTCCTTGCAGTTTATTTGTAGTCCTTTTTTGTCAATCTCTTCATCTACCTTCTGTAGGGGGTCTTGTAGTTTTCTTTCTGTGTCTGCTATCATCTGCGTACCTTATATTGTTTAAATTGTGGCCTCCGATGACGAATCCTGGCATAATTTCGAGGATTCTCAGAATAGTCTCGCCGTACAAGTTGAAGAGATCCGGTGAAAAAAATACATCCTTGTCTTACGCCCCTTTCAATCTTTGTATAACTGCTGAATTCGTTACCTGTCCGTATGCAGGCAGTTTGCTGCCAGTAGAGATTCTTGATTATTTTAGGTATTTCCCAAATATGTCGAGGCTGCCATGCACCGGTACGATGATATAAATATTTTTTCTCTTTTTAGCCACACGATTCACTGAAGCGGAGATATGATACCTTTACCAACGCATCGATTCGCGCTGTCGTTCGAAAAGGCATCACTTTTCCATTATCTCTTCCTTTTCCATCGCTTCTGTCTCTTGAGTCCTCCGGGTTGAGCATTCCACAGTCGACTTGCTGTTTTGACAGCGGTGACACTAAGGCATTTATAAAAATCTTTTTAAATGCACACTAAATACCAACTCACTCATTATCGCATAGTATCAGTCAGTCAGTTAAGCGCTATACTTGATACACGCTTGGGCGATCATGTCTAGAAAGTGACATGACTGACTGGGCAGAAGATTATCCGCAGTAGGTTGCCATTGCTTTCCGCGGTAGACTGGTTGACGACCAAGGCTATAGAACCCAATCTGTCCTGCTATTTAACCCATAACTGGAAGGAATAGACAGATTAATACCTTTCCCAAGGTATTTGCGCGCAAGTGAATGCAAGGAATTCAACGGGAATTCGAACTCGGCTCCCCGATTTCTCGTTCCGAGCCGATATCCAATGCACCACCACGCACATCCTTATACAAGCCCGTTTCGCTGTATCACAGCTCATCAGTGTGGCTAGACATATCCACTTGCTTATGGCCGGGATCGAAACTCGACCGATTTGGTGTCAATCGCAGTCTCTACTTCCTAAGCCATCGGCGCATGGGATCGCATAGTATATGTATTAAAATAAAAACTAATAAATGATTTTCACTATTTATTTTATAACATATCACTTGAAGAAGATTTTGTGTTGTGACTTTTTGCTTTTATAAACCATTGTAATAACAAAATTGCAATATATATATATATATAGGTGTGTAAGTGTGTGTAACTTTTTTTGTTTAGAATTACAGTCAAACTATTTGACAATATGTGTTTTTGTATTTATAAATAAATCACGTTTTATCTATTTTGGTTTTTATTTCTTTTAACAACTAATCTTTTTTACAATGATGTTCACCCTGTATAAGGCGTGAGAGACACTAGAGGTAGCGGTTACAGTGTAACATAAATACATACAATTTTTTCTTATTTTGTTTAGAATTCCAATCGAACTAGTTGACAATATTTGTACTGAGAACTGATGTCGCTTAGGTGACACTGACCAAAATTTAATTTATACTAATAGTCATTGTAGTAACAGTGGTAGCGGTAGTATAGTTTATTGCTCATTGTATTGGTCAAAGTAGTAATGGTGGGTTGGTCAATTTAGTTGCGGTTGAAATAGCTGCTGAGAAGAGGCAGTGTCCAATTCCGTAGTGGTTTTTTTGGTTGGTTGATTCGTTGGTCACCTCGATAAGGTGGTAATAAAAGCGGTGTTGTCAGTCCGACTGTCCCCCCGCCTTACTGCATTAATTTCTCGGGGGTCAGTGGCTATAACTCAGGCGCCGTGAAAGTCTGCTCACAATTGGAGAAAGCGTTTAGCATAGTGAAATAATCATCGTATGAAAACCTTTCGTAATATTTCTGATACTACGAATTATCTCTTTAAATGTTATTAGTTTCTAATCATCGTTAATATTGTAAATAAAGTTTTTTTTTGTTTTTTTTACTTAGCTAAATTAGAGATTAAATATGAAAAAAATTGCTTGTGATGAAAGAAATGAACAATTAATTATTTATAGAATGCAGTGTGTGGTAGTGCAATAGTTCATCTACTTCTGTTTGCCCTGTCCCATCGGGACATAGACGATCATGGCTTTCCACGTCTCCCTATTCCTGGTGGCTCTTAGCATGCTTTCTCCTGTTACACCACGCAACCCTCATTCCATCATCCACCTGATTAGGTCCTTCAAATATGTTATCCGCTGCTTTCCTCTGTCTCTTTTCCCCTCTATCTGGCCTGTTAGTATCAAGTTCTCCAAGCCATCTTTCCTCATTGCATGTTCCAAGAACTTCAACCGTCTCTTCCTGATGCTCAGTATCAGTTTCCTTTTTGTTTCCATCACTTCTAGGACTTCATCATTGCTCACATGCTCGAGCATTCGCAGCATTCTTCTGTAGAACCAGATTTCAGCTGCTTCAAGTTTTTCCTTCATCTTCGAAGATGTTGTCCAAAATTTACTGCTATACTAAAGAACCGACATCACATAGCAATCCAGTACTCTCTTCTTTGTTTCTGGTAAAATTGTCCTGTTTCTCAATACTTTACTCAAATTTTGGAATGCTTCTTTCGTCATGCTAATTCGCTTTCGGATCTCTGTGTTGCACGTTCCGTCTTCAGTTAAAACACTTCCCTGATATTCAAATTTTTGGACGTGCTTGATTCTAGTATCCCCGAATTGTATTTGGCATATTGTGCTGCCTTTTTTTACTCATGACCAAGCATTCGGTTTTCTTGCAGCTTATTTGTAGTCCTTTCTTATCACTCTCTTCAGCTACCTTCTGTAGGTGGTCTTGTAGTTTCTTTTCTGTGTCTGCTATCAGCACTCTATCATCTGCGTACCTTAGGTTGTTTAAATTGTGGCCTCCGATGACAAATCTAGGCAAAACTCCTAGGGTTCTTAAAATATTCTCGCCATATAAGTTGAACAGATCCGGTGAAAAGACACATCCATGTCTTACGCCCCTTTCTATCTTTGTATATCTGCTAAAGTCGTTAACTATTCGTATATATGCGGTTTGTTGCAAGTAAAGATTCTTGATTACTTAATTCTTTCCCAAATATGTCAAGGCTGCCGAGCATCTCCATCAATTCTTTGTGGCGTATTTTGTCAAACACCTTCGCATAATCAATAAAGTACAGGTATAAGTCCTTCTTTATTTGTATTGCCCTTTCAGAGAGCATCTTAATCATAAATATGGCATTCCTTGTTCCAGTGTTTTTGATGAAAGCGCACTGTTCTTGTCCTATCTCTAGCCTGATTCTGCTTCTCGCTCTATTCATCAAGATTCAGACGATCAGTTTTGTTATATTGCTCATTAGACTGATGGTTCTGTGGAGTTCGCACTCGTTTGCTCCTGGCTGAGGTAGTGCTATGAAGATCGACTTGCTGAGATCATCTGTTATTACCCCACTATTATAAATTTCATTTATTATTTCAGTAATTTTCTCTATACCAAATTCTTCCAGGGCTATCAGCAGCTCTATGACTATGCCATCTGGTCCAGATGCTTTGTTTCTATTCAGTTTGGCTACTGCAGATTCCACTTCACAATTTAATATTTGCAGTCCATCCTCATCTTTGCGTATTATTGGTTGCTCTCTCTTGTCGTGGAAAATATATTTTATATATTCTTCCTATCGTTGCAGTATTTCCTCTTTCTCCAATATGATTGTTCCATCCTTGGATTTTAGACATCCTGTTGAAGAGCAGGGTTTTTGTCCTGTCAGTTCTTTTATTTCTTTATGCATGTCTGCTTTATTATTCCTGCTCAATCTCTCTACTTCTGCACATTTGTCATTGAGCCATTCCTCTTTAGTCTGTCTGTATTTTCTCCTTATTTCCTTGTGTAGTTTCCGGTCCTCCATTCCATGTCTTGATGTCATTTTCTGCCTCCTTTGCATCATGTCCAGAATCTCTTCCGTTATCAACTCGTTTTTCTTTCTGCGCCTAATTTCCTTTTCCAATTTGTTATATATATATATATATATATATATATATATATATATATATATATAGCAAGTTTCACAGTAACAGGATGGGACCTAGTTGCTAATCTTATGGCTCGAGTAAATTTATATATATATTGATAATGAGACAGTAAGAAATTTTATCGTGTTGTATAAATTCAGTGTATACACAAGCCAGCCACCGGGAGAACTCAATTCATTACTGAAAAGTTATATATACATACATATATATATATATATATATATATATATAAGGAACGAAGAAATATTTACAACGTCCAAAACATTAATTTAAAACAGTGCTCTTTATATAATATAGAGTTGTGAATATTTATTATAAATTATAGTTTAGAACATGTACAACCTTTTTATGTTCCAAACTATAATTTATATATATATATATATAATGATTAGTACCCACATATTCAGGCAGGTGTATATATATTATAGATGTACTATTTAGTTATAGGAAAAAAGAGTATACACTCAAATACGAGTAACATTAAAAATAATGTTCAATATAAGTATGTCGTTCAATACCATTTTGTTATATATATATATATATAATCATCGGCAGACAAGCTTGTTTCTCTGCATCACAGCTCTTCAGTGCAGCTGGATTATCCGTTCAGCTTCAAGCTGGGATCGAAATCCGATTAATTTGTCAGTCGACACAAATCTTACCACTAAGCCATTTGTGTAACGGCAGAGGCTAGCAGCTTTTACAACAGGTTATTCACAGGATCTAATGAAATACCGCTGACCATTGGCAGTCATTTATTTCAGGAATTTCCAATAATGTCAGTAGTTGTTGAGCTACGGAATTTGCAGTCGGAAGACCCACAATAAAAGGACCTCGTGTCACATCTAGCCTTGCGTGGGAAGGTGGGTAAATACCGTTGTAAAGCAGTTGGCTTTGCTACTATGACACTGTCAGCTCTCTGCCTTTGGGTGGAGAGCGTTCTCTGCTTTCGAGCAGAGAGCACTAACCCAGTCGTAGTAGAATCACGACTGGGGAAAGTCAAATATTGTTGGCCTTGCTATATGGCCGGGAAGACCTACATTAAAAAGACCTTGTGTCACATCTAGCCTTACGTGGGAAGGTTGGTAAATACCGTCGCAGTCGGCATTTGCCTCTGCTACTATGACACTGTCAGCACTCTGCCTTCGGGCGGAGAGCGCTCTCTGCTTTCGAGCAGAGAGCACTAACCCAGTCGTGTTTCCGCCGAAGAGTAGAATCACGACTGGGGAAAAATAGATATTTTTGGTCTGGCTATATGACCGGGAAGACCCACATTTAAAGACCTTGTGTCACATCTCGTCTGACGTGGAAAGGTGGTAAATACCGTTGCGCTACGGAACAAATTAATATTCCTCCATTTTCATTTCCCCCTATTATGAAGATTATTATATCCATGAATAAGGTATCAGATACGTGTCACGTGCAATAATACAGTCGATAGATATTTTAAATGAATGTATATATATGCGAAAATAAGTGTATTTAAACTAGATAAGAATTAAGTGTGTTTATATGTCGGTAATGTTAGTGTGTCTGAATGACAAAGCGGAATTTCCGTTCATGTAAAATAGATTTATTTTTACAGTAACTTTGGCTTTAATTTCTGATCACTGGCAGTAATTTTTGCCTAAATTTCACTTCATTTCTACATTAAAATCACTATAAATATATTATCATTATATATACAGTAACAGTATAGCCCGGCGTTGCTCGGGTGTAATGAAAGCTTTAAAACTAATCCATGGTCCTGGAGCTCAGACTCACCCTAAAGAATATTTGTGTGAAGTTTGGTGAGAATCGGATAAAAATTGTGGACAATAAAGGACATACAGAGAGATACACACAAATATCTTACCTTTTATGCATATATATTATCGACTTTCTGCACTATTGTAAGAACTGCAACCTTGAAACTTCTGAATGTCTTTTCTTATGTCTTTGTCTATGAGTGTATCAAATTTGATTAAAATCGGACCTCTCCTTCTATAACCCGATCTTTTCGATTATCAGATAATAAAACAAGTAAAATATTCAAATACTTGGAAGTGTTTTGACAGAGGATGGAAAATGCAACACGGAGATCCAAAGACGCATTGGCATGGTGAAAGACGCATTTCAGAAGCTAACCAGAGTACTGAAAGACAGGAAAATCTCATTAGAGACAAAGAAAAGAGGGCTGGATTGCTATATGATATCTGTCCTTCTGTATGGAAGTGAATGCTGGACGATCTCATCAAAGATAAAGGAGAGGCTTGAGGCAGCAGAAATGTGGTTTTACAGAAGGATGATGAGGATACCATGGACAGAGCACGTGTGCCACGATGAGGTGTTGGAAAGGATGCAAACGAGAAAAAAACTGATAATAAATATCAGGAAGAGACACATGAGGTTCCTGGGACCTGTAATGAAGAAGGATGGCCTGGAGAACTTGATACTCACAGGTCGGATAAATGGAAGAAGAGACAGGGGAAAGCAGCGCCAGACGTACTTGTGCGGTCTGAGCAAATGGTTGACGGAGCAACGCTTAGGAGCGATACCAAAAGAAAAATTACTGAGAGCGACGAGAGACAGAGCCAAGTGGAAGACCATGATTGCCAACGTCCTGAAGGGACACGGCACCTGAGAAAAAGAAGAAGAAGAATATATTGACGTGAAGATCGAGTAGTGTGTCTCTGAGAATTTTCAGCATGATATTTTTCCAATAAACAATCAGTCAGTTAAGTGTCATACGTTCTACTCGCTTGGGTGATCATGTCTCGAAAGAGAAATGACTGGCTGTTTTTCCCACAATTGGCTGCTCTTACTTTCTGCGTTAGACTGGATGCCAACAAAGGTTAAAGAACCCAATCTGACCTGCTAATTTAATCTATAGCTGGAGGGAGATGAGACGAATGAAAACATTTCTCAATTGTATTTGCGCGTAAGTGAATGCAACGAATTCAACTGGAATTCGAACTCGGCTCCCCGATTTCTCGTTCCGAGCCTATATCCGCTTCATCACAACGCATTAAAACGTAAAACAATATGTCTAAATAATATAGAGTTTTTTTTTTGTTTTTTTTTTTAACCGCTACGTTAAAGGAGAGAAAACATGTTTGACGAAAGAAGCGGGGGGGGAGAGAAAAAGAAGAACAAAGAAAATGTACATTCGCAATTACATAAAACCGGTAATAAGGCGTGTCCGCGGGCAGAAAAAAAGAAAAAAAGAATATGATAAAAGGGTCATTTGTAGCTGAAATCTTTAAGCCAGCTGTCCATTTATACAAATAACTTACGCCCTTTCCCCAGACCAATAACGAGACAATCTCATTAATTTTACGAAGAATTAATGCTAGCGACGATAGCTGAAGATGAAACATTGTCGGGTTTTTTTCGAGGACATCAGTAAATGTTTTCTTTTGAAAGCAGCACCATAAAATCACGACTACTACTACTACTACTACTACTAATAATAATAATAATAATAATAATAATAATTACAATAACAGTAATAATAACAATTAGTAAATTTAGAAATGCTGCAGTTTTATTATCAGTGGTGACTCGAGTGAATAATGATAACAACATAAACAAAAATAATAATGATTCAAAACAAGCGATGTTTGTACAAAGCCTTGTATTTTTATATTTTTTTTACTTGTAGATAATTTTTAAACAAAAATTTAAAAGGAGAGACATACTATCGAAATATTGTTAAAAATTGTTAAACACGGTGTCTTTTTTTTATTAAATCACGCTCTCCTCTAATAATAATAATAATAATAATAATAATAATAATAATAATAAACTTGTCTATTAATTGATATGGCTTGTCCAGCGGATTGTAACATAGCAACCAAGGAATTTGAAAAACTGTCAAAATATAAAGACCTGGAAATTGAAATAGAAAAAAATGTGGAAATTGAAAACAAGAGTTGTGCCAGTGATAGTAGGTGCACTTGGAATGATAAAAAATGGAACAAAACAACACATTGAATGAATGCCTGGAAATCCCAGCTTAAGAGATATACAAAAAATTGTCTTATTAAGCACAACCCACACACTAAGGAAAACTTTATCTCTGTAACGCTGAGGATGATAGGGAAGATAGAAAAAACATGAAATGGGGCCATAACAACACGCCACGACCTGCCTTAGGTCTTCCCGCAAAATTGGTAGGTAGTGCGACCATAGCAGAAATCAAAATATGATGAAAAATGACATAACAATAATAACAGAACGTGCCAATAAATCCAATCTTGATAAAGTTAATACTCATCGATGGTTACGTGCATCTGGATTAAAATCTGAAACTGAAGGCTTTATTCTTGCTGCGCAAGACCAAAGCCTTTTCATTAGAAACATTCAACTAAATATGATACATAATAATGTGGATCCAAAATGCAGGTTCTGTGACAAATACCAAAAAACAATAGACTATTTAATTTCAGGATGTTCTGTCAGTTAAGTGCCGTACGTGATACACGCTTGGGCGATCATACCTCGAAAGTGACATGACTGACTGGGCAGAAGATTATCACGCAGTAGGTTGCCATTGCTTTCTGCGGTAGACTGGTTGCCGACCAAGGCTATAGAACCCAATCTCTCCTGCTATTTAACCCATAACTGGAAGGAATAGACGGATTAATACCTTCCCAAGTGTATTTGTGCGTAAGTGAATACAATGGATTCAACTGGAATTCGAACTCGGCTCCTCGGTTTCTCGTTCCGAGCCGATATCCACTGTACCACAACGCACATCAGGATGTTCTGCACTTGCCCCAAATGAATATAAAAATCGTTACAATATAGTAGGACAATATTTACACTGGACAATGTGCAAACACTATGGAAAATATGTAAACAAACACTGGTATGAACATCATTAAGCACCGGTTGCAGAAGTGGAGGATGCCACCATTCTATGGGATTACACCATCTACACAGACAGAAAAACTGAATCAAATATGCTAGACATTATTGTTAAAAATAAGAAAGAAAAAACTTGCCTATTAATTGATATGGCTTGTCCAGCGGATTGTAACATAGCAATCAAGGAATTTGAAAAAACCTGGAAATTGAAATAGAAAAAATGTGGAAATTGAAAACAAGTATCGTACCAGTAATAGTGTGTGCACTTGAAATGATAAAAAATGGGGAAAAAAAACGCAATAAAAGAATCCCTGGAAACCCCAGCTTAAGAGATATACGAAATAATTGTTTTATATAGTACATCATACACACTAAGGAGAACTTTGTCTATTTAACGTTAGGGATGTTAGGGAGATATGAAAAACATGAAATGGAGCCATAACACCACACCACTGCTTACGTTAGGTTTACCTGCAGACTTGGTAGGACCATAGCAGAAATCGATTTATAATGAAAAATGAAATAATAATAATAATAATAATAATAATAATAATAATAATAATAATAATAATAATTGGGCAATATTTACATTGGACAATGTGCAAACATTATGGAAAAGCTGTAAACAAACACTGGTATGAACATCATCCAGCACCGGTTACAGAAATAGAAGATGTAACCATTCTATGGGATTACACCATCTACACAGACAGAAAAATTGAAGCAAACAGGCCAGACATTATTGTTAAAAACCAGAAGGAGAAAACTTGTCTATTAATTGATATGGCTTGTCCAGCGGATTGTAACATAGCAATCAAGGAATTCGAAAAACTGTCAAAATATAAAGACCTGGAAATTGAAATAGAAAAAATGTGGAAATTGAAAACAAGAGTTGTGCCAGTGATAGTAGGTGCACTTGGAATGATAAAAAATGGAACAAAACAACACATTGAAAGAATCCCTGGAAACCCCAGCTTAAGAGATATACAAAAAATTGTCTTATTAAGTACAGCCCACACACTAAGGAAAACTTTATCTATGTAATGCTGGGGATGATAGGGAAGATAGAAAAACATGAAATGGAGCCATAACAACACGCCACTACCTGCCTTAGGTCTCCCCGCAGACTTGGTTGGTAGTGAGACCAAAGCAGAAATCGAAATATGATGAAAAATGACATAATAATAATAATTAAGTCTGAAACTGAAGGCTTTATTCTTGCAGCACAAGACCAAAGTCTTTTCACTCGAAACTTTCAGACAAATATTATTCATAATAATATGGATCCAAAATGCAGGTTTTGTGATAAACACCAAGAAACAATAGACCACCTAATCTCAGGCTGTTCTATGCTTGCCCCAAATGAATATAAAAATCGCCACGATAGAGTTGGGCAATATTTACATTGGGCATTGTGCAAACATTATGGAAAAGCTGTAAACAAACACTGGTATGAACATCACCCAGCACCGGTTACAGAAATAGAAGATGTAACCATTCTATGGGATTACACCATCTACACAGACAGAAAAATTGAAGCAAACAGGCCAGACATTATTGTTAAAAACCAGAAGGAAAAAACTTGTCTATTAATTGATATGGCTTGTCCAGCGGATTGTAACATAGCAATGAAGGAATTTCAAAAACTGTCAAAATATAAAGACCTGGAAATTGAAATAGAAAAAATGTGGAAATTGAAGACAACAGTTGTGCCAGTGATAGTAGGTGCACTTGGAATGACAAAAAATGGAACAAAACAACACATTGAAAGAATCCCTGGAAACCACAGCTTAAGAGATATACAAAAAATTGTCTTATTAAGTACAGCCCACACACTAAGGAAAACTTTATCTATGTAATGCTGGGGATGATAGGGAAGATAGAAAAACATGAAATGGAGTCATAACAACACGCCACTACCTGCCTTAGGTCTCCCCGCAGACTTGGTTGGTAGTGAGACCAAAGCAGAAATAAAAATATGATGAAAAATGACATAATAATAATAACATTGTTAGCTTCAACTAAATATAAAAAATTTAATAAGATAGAGTTGCCGGAAATTATGTGACTTTTACGGGAAAGAAACTGCAAAACACCCAGAGCCGGTTACATAGATAGGACCTGTCACAATTTTATGGGACTTTACAATACACACAGAATGAACAATCAAATTTATTTACCCAGACATCGTGATCAAAGACCACCAGAACAGAATTAAGCTTTTCTATTGATTTGGCAGTTCCTGCAGTTTGTAATTTATTTTTGAAGTTCTTCAACATCTATTAAAATACAAGGATATTGAAACGGAAATCTAAAAAGTTTTGGTACATGAGGATATCAATAATTCCAGTTGTAGTTAAAGTCCTTTCATTGGAAAAGGTTCCAAGGAACTCATTGAAGGGATACCTGGTAGCCCAAGCCTTAAAGAAATGCAGAACATTGTACTCACAAGTATAACTCACAATTTACGAATGGCTTTATCACTATAAAATGTATATGATCTCAAGTTGTTTTTGTTTGTTTTTTTATTTTCAAAAAATGCCTAGTGGAAAATGCCTGATGCTATTTCTGACCGTAAGTCACTGGTTGGGACCCAGCAAGAAATTAGTAAACATCAGAAATCAGAGGAAATAATAATAATAATAATAATAATAATAATAATAATAATAATAATAAGAGTATTAGGAAAGTTTCTGGAGGTTTTTTTAGGTCTTATTTTCAGCGATTACTTGTGAGTATAATCACAATAATTAAACAGCTAAGTGTCATACGTAATACACGCTTGGTTGATCATATCTCGAAAGAGACATGACTGGTTGGGGAAAATGTTTTTCCTGCAGTCAGTTGCCTTTAATTTCTGCGGTAGACTAGTTGCCAACTAAGACTGTAGAACCCAATCTCTCCTGTTATCTAACTGGAGGGAGAAGAGTCGGATTCATACAGTTCCCAAGAGTATTTGCGCGTAAGTGAATGAAACGAATACAACTGGAACTCGAACTCGGCTCCCCGATTTCTCCTTTCGAGCCGCTATCTACTGCACCATAACGCACATGATAAAAGTTGAGAATCCTTTATCCGATAATATTGAAACCGGAAGTTCTTCCGTTTTAAGATTTTGGAATACATTGTTTAATTTGCAAACATCATCTATAAAATCGGGCGGCTTGGAAACGAACCCAGGTTTAAATACATATTATTCCTTTCCATTTCATAACACAACTTATGCATATACCCTGAAGGTAGTTTCATATAAAAATTAATGTATTAAAATATATTAAATCCGCTGCTAAGAAAGTCGGTTCAATGTGTAGGGCCAGGAAGTTTTTCCGTTTGAAACAATCCTGCACATATACAAATCTACCATCCGCCCGTGCATTGAATATTGTTGCCATATCTGGTCGGGTGATCTTGCTATCCACCTAGGTGTCGTTGACAAAATCCAACGGAGAATCTGTAATGTGATCGATCCCGGCTCAGACACAGTCACTTTCTCACCCACGCAATGTGGTTTCCCTGTGTCTCTTCTACAAATACTTTCACGGCTTCTGCTCTGATGAACTTAGCTAACTGATGCCCCCTATAAATAAATTTACTCGAGCCAAAAGATTAGTAACTAGGTCCCATCCTTTTACTGTGAAACCAATAAAATGTAAACACAAATTCTACTACCACATCTTCTTTTCTCGCCCTTCTCGCCTGTGGAATTTATAAGACTATCCCACATTAGCATGGATCAGGCTAGTCTCCCTGAATGCAAAACACTGCGTCTCCTCGGGTTAACTCTCACAACAGACCTCAAGTTGAATGACTATGTATAAATTTTTTGTACAGGCAGCGTGAGATGTGTAAATGGTCTCCATTTAATGTTTCTAATTTCCAGCATGCGTGCTGTCTGTTTTTGATTTTGTCGACTGCACCGTATAGTAGGGTCAGTTGGTCACCATCTGTGGGAAAAAGAGCAACATGACGCAATTCACGCCACAGAAATTTGGAAACAGCGTTCCCAATGATGACCCTTGCTTTGAACGTCAATCGGGATTAAAAGTTACTCAAGACCTCAAGTGGAATACTATCATTCTAACCCGTTACAATCTAGGTTCAATCGCAATCTATTCATATCATGCACTTTCTATCTTGAGTGGCTGTTAGGCCTTCATATCACGCATCACCTATCATGAATTGCTCTTGGACCTTCATGCTGAGCATCATCTATCTCGAGTGGCTGTTGAGCCTTCATATTACGCATGCTCTATTTTGAGTGGCTCTTGGGCCTTCATTTCATGCATCCTTTCTTTGATTGGCTCTTGGGTTTTGTATCAAGTGCACCTTTACTGGCCATTTTTATAGTTCAACAACAGAAAATAACAACCGACACCAGCCCATTGTTATCGGTAATACGAGAGCCTTGTGTATCAATACAGACCTCCTAATTTTGCCCAGTCTTCTCGTCTATGAGAATAAGACAAAAGGTCAGCCCTTCTCTTTGATCATGCGTTCCCACCCTTTTGACAATCTGCAAAGCTTGTAGTAGAAATGATATGAATTATCGCTACTTGAATATTGAGTTACAACGAAAATGGAGCCTATCATGAATAGAAACAGATGTCATTGGAAAGTCAGGCATTATCAGAATTGAACTTCGTGACCATCGAACAATTTTCTTTTCTCATGATGCTGTTATCTGTTTGGGGAAAATATGTCGCTAATATCCACAATGCCACTGTCATGTAGCCGTGTTTAGTACTGCATAGAACGAATGGTAAATTTTTGTTTTGTTCCCCGAAGGCCTTTACCCCTTCAAATATTTCCAAAATATCCCTATTTCCGTGCAAGTGTATATGCTGAGCTCAAATCGATAATTGTTTATGAAGAAACCTACCTTTTTTCATGTTATCGAGCAGAAAAGTATGGAACTTCTTGTCGCTTTTTCTCTCACCCCTTAACCACGGTTCAAAAATGTTATTCACTGCAGGCTGACTTCACGCGTAGTTTTCCGATTTTTCGGCTTTTTTACTTACTTTTTGCGATTAGTACGCGGAAAACGAGTTCCGAAACCAAACAAATCGCGGATTGTTTGCTCAAAGGGAGTAAAAAGGTCGAAATAAATATCCTACGCCTCAATTCATTCAGCGGTGAATCAGATATGAGAACGGTGGTAAGGGATGAGATATAGTCCGATTTATTTCTGGTTGATAACATGAGAAAAAGGTAGGTTTATTCAATAAACAATTATCGATTTGAGTTCAGCATATATATTTGCACGGAATTAAGAATGTTTTAGAAAGTTTTGACGGGGTAAAGGGCTTCGGGGAACAAAACAAAAATTTACCGAACGAATGAAGTAATACGTTAAACCACAGCGAAAAGGCAAAACCAGTGATTCTTCCTCATTTCCAGACAAAACTAAAAACTGCAAAACTTAAAGAGGAAATATCAAGAAATTATCTGGATTTGTGAACAAATTTTCTAGCAGGGTCCCAAAACTGGTATTCATTTGAAAGCCCATTTTTTAATGTACCGTTTTCCTTCATGACGTAGGCGATCATGGCCTTCCACATCTTTCTATCACTTTTAATACCCCTTTCCCAGTTACCCCACTCAATCCCCGCTCCACCACCCATCTGCTCAAATCCATCAAGTACGTCATGCACTGCTTTCTTCTCTCTTCTTCTCTATTCGTCCCGTGAGCATCATATTCTCTAAGCCCTCCTTCCTCGTTCATCATTCATCATCATTTATCTATCACACCCAAATGTTGCATAGGGCAGCAACTTTTTTGTTACTGTTTCTGTAACAAACTGTTTTTTCGGGGCAGGGCTAACAACCCTGCCCCAAACCCCCAAACCTGGAGGACCAATGGACCATTCTTGGTCCCTAAGTTTACAACACCTGGTATCGTCTATTGAACAGATGAAGAGGCTCATCCCTTGTTTCTTGTTTAGTATGCGGTTTCCGGTTTTCTCTTTTCCAATCTTTTCACACCTATGTAGCCCCCTGCACATCAGTGGCGTTACCGCCTTGCTCGGGGTGATATGATTAAAAAAAGAAATTCCGAAATGGTCACCCAATTAATTACTGCTTAACCGGTGTATTCAACACGATATAGCCGTAGACAATTCTGCCTTATTACATGTCCCAAAATCATCAACTGTTTTTTCCTGATCTTAAGGATGTTTTCTTCTCGTCTCCATCCTCTCCAAAATCACGTCATTGTGATTTCCATGTTCTGTCCATGGTAGCCTCAGCATTCTTCTGTAGAATCACATTTCGGTTGCTTTAAGTCTTTCCTTCGCCATGCTAATACGCCCTTTCGCACTTTCCGTCTTCTGTTAGAACACTTCCAAGGGTTTTTAGATTTTTGTACCTGTTTGATTTTAGTATCCGCAACTTAAAATTGGCATTTTCGGCTCCTCCTTTTACTAATAACCAAGCATTCGGTTTGCTTGTAGCTAATATGTAGTCTTTTCTTTCTGCTTTCATTAACTACTTCCGGTAGGAGGTCTTGTAGTTAACTAAAATTTAATTTACACTGCGTGCGAATTTTGAGGTTTCTTCTTTTATACAACGTATTCCTTTAGGAGGTGGGTGATCATGACTCTCCACAACTTCTTATCCTTTGCAGCACTAAGCAATGTTTATCCCTTTATTATTATTTATGTTAAGCCATCCTTTAGATAAGTTACTCGTTGTTTCCTCTTGCTCATATTGCTTTCAATATCAGTCAGTTAATTGCCGTAAGTGATAAACGCTTGGGTCATCATGTCTCTTTCGATTCATGACTTACTAGGCAGAAGGTTCCTCGCAGTAGGTTGTCATTTCTTTCTGCGGTAGACGTGTTCCCATCCAATGCAATAGAACCTAATCTTTTCTGCTCTTTAATCCATAACTGGAGGGAGAAAAGATAGATTAATATTTTTCTCTTTGTGCGTAAGTGAATGAAACGAATTTGACTGGGATTCGATGTTGGCTTCAATATATCCAGTGAAAAAAAAAACAACAACAAAAAAAAAACGGCTCATCCATTTGTAGAGGTAGTTGCGTATTTTATTCAGGTTATGGGAGATAGGTATGTGACACTCTGTCCCCGCCCAGCTCACTGCCCCCGGGTCCTGAACCTATTGTGATGATGACCGGAACCTGAGTCAGGGCTGATGCTGTCGAAACGGCACCAGTTATGACTACGCTCTCGGGTCGCTAATCGTAAATATGGCCTCGTTACAGTAGATGGTCTTCAAGACGTCTATTACAACGGTGAACTTTCCTGCCCACGCTGTGCTCTTTGATTCCAGGAAAGACACGTTGAACCCTGTAGCCGTTTCTCTACCACCTCAAACCATACCGGACACTGGTATATGAATTTTCGTGATTTTGAACTTGACTTTGAACATTTACTGCTGCAACATATGGTCCGGTACTCCTGCTGTGTACTTAGTAATTCTTGATAAATTCCAGACTCGGTAATATCACTCGTCTTGGCCTGACACCACGGTTTCCGTCACTTTTCCACTGCCGTAATGTAACTTCCCTGTGATTTTTCTATACATACTTTTATGGCAATTCTTCTGATGAACATTCCTGTATGGTCTTCTTCTTCTTCAATGTGCCGTTTCCTTTCAGGACGTACTTGATCAGGGCCTTCCATATCTCCCTATCGCTAATGGTTTCTAGCACGCTTTCTTCTGTTACTTCACCCAAACCCCGATCTACCATCCACTTGCTCAGGCCCATCAAGTATGTTATGCGTTGCTTTCCACTATTGCTCTTCCCTCCTATCTGACCTCTGAGTATCAGGTTTTCCAGGTCCTCTTTCCTTATTACATGTCTCAGGAACTTCGGCTGTCTTTTCCTGGTGTTAAGTGTTGTGCCTAGATTAAAACGCAGCACTAGTCTCATCATTTTACTGTTGAAATGGCTAAGATGTAATCATAACTTCTATGGAAATAGTTTCTTCTCTCGCACTTCTCGCTTGTGGAACTCTCTTCCAGCTCCTTACTTTCAAGTCAATTTTGATTTATAAAAATTTAAATGTCATGTCAATCGTTATCTACTGTCTTCTTAATTAATCTTCCATTGTTCCCGCACATGTATTGAATACTGCTGCCACATCTGGTCGGGTGCCCCTGCTACTCTCCTTGGGCTTCTTGACAAAATACAAAGGAGAATCTGTAACATGGTTGATACTGACTTAGCAGACCGGCTGCAACCACTCTCTCACCGGCGTGATGTGGCTTCCCTGTGCCTCTTCTTCAAGTACTTTCATGGCTCCTGCTCCGATGAACTTAGATCATTGGTGCCGCCTAGGCACGAATTTACACGAGATACTAAATTATCAACTAGGTACCACCCTTTTACAGTTAAACACATAAGATGTAACTGTAATTTCTACTCCAATAGCTTCTTTTCTCGCGCTTCCCGCCTGTGGAATTCCCTTCCACATGTCTGCTTTCCCGACAGCTACAATCTCCAGGTGTTTAAACGTAGGGTCAATAGACACCTCCTATCACACTAACTTCCAATTATTCTCCCAACACTCTCATCTACCCAACCCTCATTCTCGGTATCCTTACCCGCCTATCACACACCTTCTGACATTTCCTATATTTAACCATCCTTTCTCCACTCTATGTAGCCCCCTGCGCAATAGTGGCAGTGAAATGCCTTGCTCGGGGTGAAACGCTTATAAAAAAAAGTACTTACTAATTTTATGCTTTTTACAACCTTTCGCATTCAGTTCCCTCTCGTATCAGTAATGTCTTTCAGAAGGTGATATGATTTTAAAAGACGATATTCAATGAGACTTTGACTCCATCCTCAAAATGTCGACATGACACGATTTCTGTTAAAACATTAATTTTAAAAATCTTACGTTGACGTCAGTTGTCTAAAAGTGCTTCAATCGACACGTCTACCGTTCTAGCGTTTCTACTTGGAGTCCTGAACTTCCAACCAAAATACGAGGAAATGATTGTCAGCCTCTTTCGTTTCCCCTACAAAGACAAAAGAGCAAATGCGTCATGAATAGTATCCAGATTGTAACCTGACCTCGAAACACTTCATGATGAATAGGCAGGAGACGATATTTTGATTTGACCACGTATCCCTTAACGCGACCTGTTTTCACCACTATAACATTGATCGAGCACACACCATTGGTTATCTGACAGTCGCAAACGTAGGGCTTCTTAATTTGGGTACATCGTAACTTAAAAATAAACAATATGAACATTTTGGTCTCTCTGTGCCATGTCACTTCATGAACTCGGCGAGCACGCCTCTCCACATCTTGCTTTGTTAATTGCAGCACAGTTCAGTCAAGTGCCATACGTGATACACGCTTTGAGCGATCATGTCTCGAAGAGACTGGACAGAAAATTATCTCGCAGTAGGATGCCATTACTGTGGTAGACCGGTTGCTAGCCAAGACTACAGAACCCAATCTGTCCTATTATTTAACCCATAACTGGAGGGCATAGACGGATTAATACCTTTTCCAAGGGTATTTGTGCGTAAGTGAATGCAAAGAATTATATATCTATATATATAAAAGGCAATCTGTGAGTCTGTGTGTGACTGTTCCCTATTCACGCCTACATTTTTAAGCTGTGCATTCAAACTTTCTAGGAACACATATCTACAGGGAAACCAGGTCAACACATACATCTTGAGTTTAAGTTCAACAATTTTCCCTTTCGCACTTTTTACCAATGGAGCCGATTCTTTACATTTGCTCCGTAAAACTTCTAAGATCTAAGATGGTTGCTAAATTACCTCACAGAAATCAAATCACACGTGTCAAACGCGACTAAAATATATTTTTATTAAAAAAAAATGAGCCTTTTTATTTAATTTTTATTCTGACGTTTTAAAAATTTATTTGGTCAACAAAAAATATGAATATCTTTCTCCGTAATTTTGAAACAAAAGAAATATTTTTAAAAAAAGTGTTTTTTCAAACAAAAACAAAATATGTAAAAAAATGTGCCAATTGTTAATTTAATTATTTAAGTCTTTTTTTTTTTCAGATTTAAATATTTCATACTTCAGAAAATAAAGCTTTAACAAAATAAAGCTTTAACAAAATAAATAATTTTTATTTTTATGTTAAATTAATTTAGTCAGCATCTGCCCCTACAACTAAAATGTTCTGAGTTGCACGGGCAACGCCGGGCTATGATGCTACTATATATATATATATATATATATATATATATATATATATATATATATATATATATATTGGGTCACTGTGTCGATCCAGTATGTTATTTCCGCCTGAATGCATCCTGCATATATACAAGTCTACCATTCGACCCTGCATGGAGTACTGCTGCCATTTATAGTCAAGCGCCCCTGCCGCTCACCTCAGTGTTCTCGACAGGCTCCAAAGGGAGTTAGTAACGTTACAGGTGCTGACTTGGCTGCTCGACTACAGCCACTTCCCCACCGACGAAATGTGGCCTCCCTTTGTCTGTTCTATAAGTACTTTCATGGCTTCTGCTCAGACGAACTTAAGTCACTGGTGCCTCCTCCACAGGTATTTACTCGTGCAACCAGAATAGTAACTGGGTCCCACCCATTCACAGTTAGGTTAGCCAAATGCAGACGACAATTCTACTCCTGCAGCTTCTTCTCTCGCACTTCACGCCTGTGGAACTCGCTCCCATATTCTTGCTTTCCTGACGGCTACAACATCCAGAAATTTAAATGCAATGTCAATCCTCATCTACTAACCACTTGACTCTAGCCCTTCCCCCACCCCGTATATCCTTCCCTTTCTCTCCCCCCTTGCAACTGTCATTACACCTACATTTTCATCTTTCTATTGCTTCTTTCTAATTGGTTTGTAATCCTCTTCTCCCTCCTCTAATTAATTTTCTTTCAGTTATGTAGCCCCCCGCACATCAGTGGCATTTACGCCTTGCCCGGGATGAAATGATTAATATATATATATATATATATATATAAATCCATTACTAAGTTCTGAAAATAAACATACGTAAAAGAGCTTTACGTCTAATGACACTGCATGAATTCTTTATTTTTTTCTCTCATGAAAATGCTTGAAAAAACCATGTTTATCCTCAGCTCAGTGAATTTTCTCAGTATGTATCGCCTTTGTGCGCGTGCTATTTACACGAAATGTTTAGATCATGACCGGCCATCAGAAAAACTAATTTCTAAAGAGAGATATACGTATGAGGATTGATAAAAAAAGTCAGTAAGTAAAGTGCCATACGTGATACACGCTTGGGCGATCATGTCTCGAAAGAGACATGACTGACAGGGCAGAAGATTATCCCGCAGTAGGTTGCCATTGCTTTCTGCGGTAGACTGGTTGCCATCCAAGGTTATAGAACCCAATCTGTCTTGCTATTCAATTCATAGCTGGAGGAAGAAGAGATGTATTATATTAGTAAGTAGTAATTAGTGGGGGATCAGTTCATTACTTCACAACAATGTAAAACTGATCCCCCACTTTATGCCCAGAAGCATAAACCATGTCTCCAACTCCGTCAGTTAAGCGCCAGTTGCCGACCAAGTCTATAGAACCCAATCTGTCCTGCTATTTAACCCATAACTGGAAGGAAGAGACGGATTAATACCTTTCCCAAGGGTATTTGCGCGTAAGTGAATACAATGGATTCAACTGGAATTCGAACATGGCTCCCCCCGGTATCTCGTTCCGAGCCGATATCCACTGTACCACAAAGCACATATGGACTTAAAAAGAAAATTACAATATATGTCAATTCAGTATTTAATCTCCTTCAAAGCCATTTCCTCTACTGAAGCCGCACAACTTTATCCAACATTGTTTCTATTTGTGGATGTATTGCTGGAACTTTAATTGGAGCAGATAGACTAAACTATAGCCTGTTTCACACTCCACCCACGTCTATTGATCAGGTGAAGTGGCTCATCCCTTGTTCTCTGCTTAGTATGTGGTTTCTGGTTTTCTCTTTTCCAATCTTGTCACTCTTACGTAGCCCCCTGCACATCAGTGGCGTTACCGCCTTGCTCGGGGTGAGATGATTAAAAAAAAAAACTCTAGCGAAAAGCTGCTTCGTTGTTATTTTCTTAGATTTTGTACGCCATCTTGAAGTCTTTTTTTTTTCAAGTTGAATTTGACTTTTGAACAGGTTAAAGTTGCAAGGGATCAGATCTGAGGAATATTGTGCTTGTCAAACATGGGGAAGGCTGTTTTTGGTCCCTACCTGTTTCATAAACTATATTCACTGATGGAAACTCAGTGATCTGAGACGACAACACTCTTTCCATCCGAGCACTAATATAAACAAGTGAAGTCTATCTTTCTATCCCCTCGGCCTAAAGGTCACATTCTGACTATTGAGGTGCCAACCCACCCTCGCCTCCTTATCACTTGGTTTGGCCAAAAAGCTGAAAAGAATTGTATTTTTTAGCTTACTGGCAGAACCCGTGTTGGGATTGGTTCAACTCGATTTCAATACGTATCTCTTAACCACTTGACTATAGTTCTTTCTTCACCACCCTGTATATCCTTTCTTTTCTCTCCACCTTTGCAACTGTCATCACACCTGTATTCCCATCCTTCTCTTGCTCCTTTCTAACCGGTTCGTCTTTCTCTTCATTCTCTTCTATCTAATCTTTTTTTACTCTTATTAAGCTCCTTACACATCAGTGACGTTACCGCCTTGCTCGGGGTGAAAAAAATCACCAAGAACATTATAACTTAAGGTGACAGAATTCAAAGTCAATCTGTGACAAGAGACTTCACTTTACATACAATCTCCGTTAGCATAGCAACTGGCACGATAATTTTGGAACAACCCTTGTACATGTTTTTCCGCTTGAATCCATCTTGCACATATACAAATCAACCCTCCGCCCGCACATAGAATACTGCTGTCATATATGCTCAGGCGCTTCCTCAGTGTTCTCGATAGGCTTTAAAGGAGACTCAGTAATGTGATAGGTACGGACTTAGCGGCTCGACTTCAGCCACTTTCTCACCGACGGGATGTGGCTTCCCTCTGTCTGTTCTATAAACATTTTCATGGCTTCTGCTCCGACGAGCTTAAGTCACTGATGCCCCTACCACATTAGTTTACTCGTGCAACCAGACTGGCAACTGGGTTTCACCCATTCACAGTTAAATCAACCAAATGCAGCCAAAATTTCTACTCCATCAGCTACTTTTCTTGCACTTCCCGCCTGTGGAACTCTCTTCTTATTTCTTGCTTTCCTTACGGTTGCAACCTACAGGAATTTAAATGCAATGCAATGTCAATACCCCTCTCTTATCCATTTGACGCCACTTCTTTCTACATCACCCTGTATATCTTTTCTTTTCTCTCTACCTTTGCAACTGTCATCACACCTGTATTCCCATCCTTCTCTTGCTCCTTTCTCTCTACCTTTGCAACTGTCATCACACCTGTATTCCCATCCTTCTCTTGCTCCTTTCTCTCTACCTTTGCAACTGTCATCACACCTGTGTTCCCATCCTTCTCTTTCTCCCTTCTTCGACATCCCCTGTAACTGGTTCGTCTTTCTCTTTACTCTCCTCCTCTCTAATCTTTTAGTTATGTAACCTCCCCCGCGCATCAGTGGCGTAACCGCCTTCCTTGGGGTGAAAAAATGTGTCTCTTTCTCTTTCTGTATGTCTTTCCCTCTTTCTCTCTCTCTCATATCTCTCGTCACAATCCATCTTGCAAGTTTATAAATCTACCATGCGTCCGTGCATTGAATATTGTTGCCATATCTGGTCAGGCATTCCTGCTGTTCAGCTTGGGGTTCTCGACAAAATCCAAAGGAGGATCGACAACCAGATTTTGTAGCTCGGCATTAGTCTCTTTCTTACCGGCGGGGTGTGGCTTCCCTCTGTCTATTTTACAAATATTTTCACGGTTTCTGCTCTGACGAGCTTCTTTCCCTCGTACCTCGACCACATGAATTTATTGGCAACTAGGTTCCACCTTTGACCGTCAAAACAGTCAGCCACTTCTACTCTAGCGGTTTATTTTCTCGTACTTATTTCTTGTGAAATTCCCTTCCGCATCCTTTCTTTTTGCTCTACAAAAGTTTAATGCAACTTCAGCCGTCATCTTCTATTTCCTTGATACCCATCTTTTTTCTATCCTTTCTTCGACATCCCCTGTACCTTGTTTCTTTGTTGTTTTTCTTTTCTCTTACTGTCTCCCACCTGCGCCCCAGTGGCAGTCCCACCTTATTTAGGGTGAAACGATTATAATATATGTTGAAAACAGAAATAGGGGTTGTTCCAACAAAAGAAATTGGTATAGAGAAAAACATGTGAGAAGCCGTAAACGTTTTTTTTTAAGTGTAGATTCATTTTTAAAATTATTAATAATATTATTTATCTTTTGTAAAATACGTTATGGAATGCGAATGATATACACCTGTGATCGTAATAAAGGGTTCGTTTCGAAATTCCTACCACCTGAAGAAGACCGTAGCGTACAACAGCCGAAACGTTGTAAACATGGCAGTAAATACGAGGACAATGTAAATAGTGTAAATACTATTGTCGAACAATGTAAATAGTGTAAATACTATTGTCGAACAATGTAAACAGAGTAAATACTATTGCATCTCACAAACAAAAACAAATATCTTCTTCTTCTATATGTCTTGTTTTTTCAAGACTTAGGCCATCATGGCTTTCCACGAATCCCTATCCCTGGTGGATCTTAGCACGCTTTCTCCTGTTACAACACGCAATCCTTGTTCTGTCATTCACCTGCTCAGGCCCTTCAAATAAGTTATCCACTGCTTTCCCCTGTCTCTTTTTCCTTCTATCTGGCCTGTTAGTATCAGGTTTTCCAAGCTCTCCTTCCTTATTGCATGTTCCAGGAACTTTAGCTGTCTCTTCTTGATGCTCAGTATTAATTTACTTTTCGTTTCCATCCTTTCCCAAACCTCATCATTGCTCACATGCTCGATCCATGATATCCGCAGCATCCATTTGTAGAACCACATTTCAATTGCTTCATGTTTTTCCTTAATCTTTGATGATATTGTCCAGCATTCATTGCCATATTGAAGAACTGACATCACATTGCAATCCAGTACTCTCTTCTTTAATTCTTGCGAACTTTTCCTGTCTCTTAATATTCTACTCAGCTTCTGGAACGCGTCCATCGCCATGTCAATTCGCCTTCGGATTTCTGTGTCGCACTTTCCGTCTTCTGTTAGAACACCTTAATTGTCCATAATTATATTTGTGTTGCTAAACATGATTCTTCAGATGAACAAATTTCTGACTTTACATATTGAGATCTGTTTGTCTTCATTTTAGAAAGGGGTTGATTATGAAAAACCAATTTAGAATGAAGATTCCGGTTCCTAATAAAAATACATTGTTAAATTGACCACTTATTGTTTTCTTTCTTTTTTTACAATGAGGTTCCCTTTGTATGAATGCCGAGAGCCAATCAAGGTAGAGGGGCACATTAATGTGAATTTTATACGGAGAGGAAAAGGTAACGATTAAATCTAGACTTGAACAGGTTAAGATTGTAGGGAAGCAATCTAGGGTGTCGATTCAAACGGATATCGATATGTAAAGTCACAAATTTATGTCCCTGAAGATAGTCAACTTTGGACTCGAAACACATGTAGCGACACAAATATGATTATGGATACTTAATGTATTAATGAAACAAAAGATAAATAATATTAATAATGATGATAACAATAAATCTACAGTTTAAACAAAACGTTTACGGCTTCTCACACTTTATATATACATATATATATATTATATTAGTGATCCACATACAAGCCTGTTTCGCTGTATCACAGCTCATCAGTGTGGCAAGACATATTCACTTGCTTCTGTCCGCGATCGAAACTGTACCGATTTGGTGTCAGTCGGAGTCTCTACTCCCTAAGCCATAGGCGCATGGAATCAGAGAAGGGAAATTTTAACGTCTTGTATATAAGCAGTATATACACACGACAGTCACCGAAAGAACTCAATTCATTTCTGAAGTGTCACGCATTATAGCCGAAGTGGAAACTGTTTTTAAAATTTTCTTCTCCAGAGAGTTCAATCGTAATGACATCATAATATATTAGTCATCCACATACAAGCCTGTTTCGCTGTATCACAGCTCATATATATATATATATATATATATATATATATATATATATGCGTGTGTGTGTGTATGTGTGTGCGTGTGTGCTAAACTAAAATCTAATCAGTGAAGTAGAGTTAGATTTATGACTTACTTTGAAGTCCGTCGTTCTTTGAACCCATGTAGGTAAATCAATATAGATTAACCTTATATATATATATATATATATATATATATATATATATATATATTAGTAAAATAATGGAAGCGGAGATAAAGTAAAACCTTGTTCGTTGATATTCTCACTAGAGCCCTCTGCTAGCCATGCCGAAGAAATAAACTATGACATGTTTGCGTTAGTTTTATCTGCAGTACACTTGCCAACTAAAAAACATTTGAAACTGTTAGCGTCCACCAACGTTCATTTTACGTAAGATTTAAGAAAAGAGTTACTTTGTGTTAGACTATCTTCTATTTGCCATGTTCCTTTCAGGAGTTAGGCGATCATGGCCTTTCACGTCTCCCTATCACTCGTAGCCCTTAGCACGCTTTCACGTTACCCGACCGAAACCCCGTTCGGCCATCCACCTGCTCAGGCCCTTCAAATATGTTATCCGATGCTTTCCCCTGTCTCTCTTTCCCTCTATTTGATCTGTGAATATCATATTCTCCAAGCTATCTTTTTTTCTTTTTAATCATATCACCCCAAGCAAGGCGGGAACGCCACTGATGTGCAGGGGGCTACATAAGAGTAAAAGGATTAGAGGAGAGTGAGGAGAAGGACGAACCAGTTAGAAAGGAGCAAGAGAAGGATGGGAATACAGGTGTGATGACAATTACGAAGGTGAGAGAAAGGAAAGGATCTACAGGATAGTGTGGAAAGAAATAGGGTCAAGTAGTTAAGAGATGAGAATTGACCTTACATTTAAATTCCTGGAGGTTGTAGCCGTTAGGAAAACAAGAATAAGGAAGCGAGTTCCACAGGCGGGAGTTGCCGGAAAAGAAGCTGTAACAGTAGAATTGTCGTCTGCATTTGGTTGATCTAACTATGACTGGGTGAGTCCCAGTTGCCAGTCTGGTTGCACGAGTAAACATCCTGTTGAAGAGGCACCAGTGACTCAAGCTCGTTGGAACAAAAGCCATGGAAGTATTTATAGATCAGAAAAAGGGAAGCCACATCTCGTCAGTGTGAAAGTGGCTGTAGTCGAGCCGCTAAGTCGGTACCTATCACATTACTGATTCTCCTTTGGAGCCTGTCAAGAACACGGAGATGAACAGCTAGGCACCTGACCATATATGCCAGCAGTATTCCAGGCACGGACGAATGGTTGATTTCTATATATGCAGGATGGTTTTAGGTGGGAAAAACTTCCTGGCCCGACACAGTGACCCAACCATCCTAGCTGTAGATTTCGCTATTGACTCAATGTAGTGGTTCCACTTGAGATCAGAGGAGAGGGGAAGGCCGAGGAGGCGCAGAGTATTGCTTTCGGGGAGACTCGCTTGGTCCATGCTTATGGAAGGCAGGAGAGGTTGCTTGTGATGATTAACAGATAGCAACTTGGTTTTAGACGTATGGAAATTTACAAGCCACTTCTTACCCCAATTCATCACAGAGTGTAGATCCCTCTTAAGATCAGCAGCAAGATTATGTTCGTCCGTCACGCCTGGATTTTTTACTGATGCGGGAGTAAATTGTGGTGTCATCTGCGTAGATGCCTACTAAGCTCTTGATCTCGTCTGGGATGTCATTATGAAGAGCGTCGGGCCTAGGATAGAGCCCTGAGAGACACCAGCGTTTGTACAGTAGGGTGTGGAGGTATTCCCATTCAGGAGGTGAAGATAGTCCAGAAAAATTGCAGAAGATTCCGAAGTCGTTTGGAGAGTGTAGTTGAAGCTAATGGCGATTTCAATAAATAAATTCAGTATTTAGTTTTTCAAGATATTTTTGTGTAATTTTGGTAAATATACCTGTCAGTGTTATTTTCATTTTTTTTTTTTCCCCAATTCGGGCACCATTTTTCCATCGTACGCGCGCACGCACACAGCAATTTTTAAATAATAAGTATCTATAATAAAAACATTCTTTACTTCAACACAAGAGCTATCGTGTTTCGATACTACTTGTTAGTACCTCATCAGGCAATGAAATATTTTACTGTTAGGAAATATATAGAAATTAAAAAAAATTAAAATAACACATTTGTTACCGTATTCAGTCAATTACAGGGGATCGGGTAGTGGAATTCAAAGAGTTGGACTATTTACTTTGTTTTAACTATTCTGCTTGGCATTTGAACCCGAAAGCTTTAATCCGATCATTTTGGGTGTCGATCGGAAAACAGTGCAAAGGATACGGAAAGAGGTTCATGATATATCCAGTCAACATCATGGTTTTTCGAGTGATGACGGCGTTATGCCTCTATATAACAGTGCTTTCGACTGAACACATAGACCCTACATAAGAGACCTACATAAGAGACCTACATTATATTGAATAAATATACTCCTTACTATTTAAGGAGATTTTTGAGAAATTTTGGTAAACATAAACACAAAGCCCGACATTAAAAACCTTAAGGAGGTAGAGCACATCTGGGTCAAGAGGGTGGATTCTGCAAGACCCTACGTCTAGCAACAAGACTCTACCCCATGCCACACAAGCAGGGGTATTGAGTCATGGCTGTCAGACAATTTTTGTGGCTACATCACCCCTTACATCTCGCTACCTAACTTCCCAGGCTGCAACCCCCCTTGATTATCATGTGTGAGGTGCAGTTGAGCGAAAGACCAACAAAAGTCTTTGTAACACCAATAATGAACTGAAGTCAAAGATTATGGCAACATTAACCAACTTAAAGATGCCGTTCAGAAGAGTTGCAGGAGATTCCGAAGTTGACTGGACTACATGGTTGAATATACACCTTACTATTTAAGGAGATTTTTGAGAAATTTTGGTAAACATAAACACAAAGCTCGACATTAAAAACCTTGAGGTAGAGCACATCTGGGTCAAGAGGCTGGATGCTGCAAGACCCTACGTCTAGCAACAAGACTCTACCCCATGCCACACAAGCAGGGGTATTGAGTCATAGGCTGTCAGACAATTTTTGTTGCTACATCACCCCTTACATCTCGCTACCTAACTTCCCAGGCTGCAACCCCCCTTGATTATCATGTGTGAGGCGTGTTTGAGCGAGATACTAAAAAGGAGACCGTCCAGAAAAAGAACACCATGACGTAAATCACTCCACCATACATGTGGAAATGACATGCTATACTGCTTGGCATTCGCACCGGAAGCTCTAATCCAATCATTTCAATGCGTTTGGGTGTCGATCGGAAAACAGTGCAAAGGATTCGGAAAGAGGTTCATGATATATCCAGTCAACATCATGGTTTTTCAAGTGATGGCGGCGTTATGCCTCTATTCATCAGTGCTTCAGACTGAACACAGAGCCTTATTAAAGGCCTTGAGGAGGTAGAGCTCATCTGGGTCAAGAGAGTGAATGATGTAAGATCCTACGTCTAGCAACAGGACCCTGTCCCATGCCACACAAGCAAGAGTATTGAGTCAAGGCTGTCAGACAATTTCTGTGAAATCATCACCCCTTAAATCTGGTAGAGTTCATCTGGATCAAGAGGGTGGATGCTGCAAGACCCTACGTCTAGTAACAGGACTCTGCACCATGCCACACAAATTGAGTCATGCCTGTCAGGAAATTTCTGTGGCTACATCACTCCGCATATCTGGCCACCTAACTCCCCAGATTTCAACCCCCTTGGTTATTATATGTGAGGCGCTGTTGAGCGAGAGACCAACAAAACTCCTTATAACACCAAAATTGAACTGAAGGCAAGGATTATGGCAATATTCATCAACATAATCAAGGAGACCGTTCTGAAAAGTTGCAAGAGATACCGAAGTCGTCTGGTGGCTGTGGTTGAAGCCAATGGCAATTTTATTGAATAAATCTAATCTTTAGCATTTCATGACATTCTTGCGTTATTTTGGTAACTATCTATGCCAAAATGAGATGTCGGTATTATTCTCCTTTTGACGTCATTTAGACGAAAATTTATTCATCGCACCCATATATTCTATTTTTGTCGGCTGATTGGCAGTCAGTTAAGTGCCATGCGTGATACACGCTTTGGCCGATAATGTCTCTTTCGAGACATGAGTGACTGGGCAGATGATTATCCAGCAGTAGGTAGCCATTGCTTTCTGCGATAGACTGGTTGCCAGCCAAGGCTATAGAACCCAATCTGTTCTATTATTTGACTCATAGCTAGAGGGAGTAAAGATGTATTATATTATTAAGTAGTAATTAGTGGGGGATCAGTTTATTATTTTATAACAATATGAAACCTTCCCCTCACTTTATGCCCAGTAGATGCCTTAATCATGTTTTCAGCTATTATATTCAGTCAGTTAAGTGCCATACGTGACACACGGTTTGAGCGATCATGTCTCGAAAGAGACATGACTGACTGGGCAGAAGATTATCCCGCAATAGGTTGCTATTGCTTTCTGCGGTAGACTTGTGCCAGCCAAGGCTATAGAACCCAATCTGTCCTGTTATTTAACCCATAACTGGAGGAAAGAGACGGATTAATACCTTTTTCCAAGGGTACTTGCGTGAAAGTGAATGCAAGGAATCCAACTGGAATTTCTTAGACATTTTTATTTTCCTGTCTCTTCATTATTTATTTTGTTTTGCTTGGTTCTACCTTATCTTGTATCTCGACTTCTGGCTCCTTCTCTCTCCTCTCCTTCTTAATTCTTCCTTTTCTTTATCTTTCTTTAATTTTGCTCTAGTATTTTTTTTTTAATTTTCGACTTTTATTTTCCTTATTCTATTTTTCTTCTATCAATATTACTAACCGCTCTCCGCTTGTCTTCTCTCCTCTTACTACAGCTTTTCTGCTCTCCTCTTACTACATCTTTTCTTCTCTCCCCTTTCTACTGCTTTTCATCTCTCCTCTTACTACTGCTTCCCTTTCTCGTTGTATCACTTATCTTCCTTTCCTCTCCTCTTACTACTGGTCGCTTTTCTCCTTATTTCTATATTCTTTCTTCTTACTATTGCTAATCGTCCTCTTTCTTTCTCGTATCTTTCTTTTTATCTACTCTTACTACTGCTTCCTGTGTACCTTTTAATTTCTTATTTCTCTCCTCCTACTGCTGCTAACTTTTACCCTTCCTCATCCTTCCTTCTTTTATCCTATTAGTGCCACTTGCTTTTCTCCTTTTTTCTTATCACCTCTTGCTACGACTCTCTTTCTTTCTTTTATCTTCCTTTTTCACTCTCCTCATACTACCGCTAACCCTTCTCATTCTTTTTATTTTTTCTCGCCTCTTACTGTGTCACTTTCTCCTTGCTTCCCCTCTCTTCATTTTTCTCTCCTCTTACTACTTCTCATATTCTCGTCATTTTCTTTTCTTTGTTTTCTCCATTTACGACTAACTTCTTTCTCTCCTGTTCTTGGTTTCTTTTTCTCTCCTACTAAAAATCTTTTCTTCTTTCTCCTTTTTCTCTCTCTTATTGCTTGTTTTATCCTTTCTTATTTCTGTTCTTTTTTTTTGTCTTACAATTGTCAAACTTTTCTTTTCCTTCTCGTGTCGTTTTTTTTTTTTTTTTTTCACTCACCCTAGTCTTGTCTGCTTTTTTTCTTCTCCGTCTTACCTTTTTCTCTCCTCCTACCACCATTAGCGTTTCTTCCTTTTTATCTTCTTTTCACTCTTCTCTTACTACTGTTTCCCTCTGTTATTTCCACTTCCTCTTCTTTTAGTACTGTTTCCTCTTCCTGCAGTGCTTTTCTTCTTTTTCATCGTCTGCTTTTACTTTCTTTTTCTTCGTCTGTGACTTCTTCTCTTTTCAGTGTGTCTTCTTCTTCTTCTTCTTCTTCTTCTTCTTCTTCTTCTTTTTCTTTTTTCATCCTCTTCTATTTTTTTTCTATCTCTATGAGCAAATCGCTTCCAGCTATTTATGACGGGCCCGATTGACGATACGGAAAGACCGTGTGATCTTCTCGTCGACACAAGTGGACCGAACTGACCAACTGGGAGAAGAAAACTGACCATTAGTCTCCACCCACTGCCGGGTTCTCACAGACACCGGGCCCACCCTTGACCATTCAGTATCCAATTTCACACTAGCACATTCACCAGTGTTACTACCACGAGCACTAGAGCTACCACTGCTACTGTAAGGGCCCCATAAGCGACATCAGTTCACAGTATAAATACTGTCAACTAGCAAAGGACTAAAACCAAACTGATTGACTGACCACTGTGAGTGACAGTAAACAGTAACTGAGTTAAATGAAGTCGTCAAGAGGTAATGTGGTTTGAAATTGAGGAACAAGAAAGACACGTAGAGTCAGTTAAAAAGTACCCATTCTTTATGGAAGGGTAATTTTTTTGCACACACACACACACACACACACACACACACACACACACACACACACACACACAAATATATATATATATATATATAATATTTAATTGGAGTAGATAAATCTATCTATCGCCCGGTTCACACACCACCCATGTCTATTGAACAAGTTAAGAGGCTCAGCCCTTGTTCCCTGTTTAGGATGGGGTTTCCGGCTTTCTCTTTTCCAATCTTCTCACTTTCTATTTTTTTTTTTCAATTGGAGTAGATAGATCTATCTATCTATCTATCTATCTATCTATCTATCGCCGGGTTCACACGCCACCCATGTCTTTTGAACAGGTTAAGAGGCTCATCCCTTGTTCCCTGTTTAGGATGTGGTTTCCGGCTTTATCTTTTCCAATCTTTTCACTATTACGTAGCACTCTGCACATCAGTGGCGTTACCGCCTTGCTCGGGGTGATACGATTAAATATATATATATATACATATATATATATATATATATATATATATATATATCCAGGTAAAGAGGACCAAAGGTTTTACGATTTTGAATTCCCTGGCATTTATTTATTTTTTTTATAAACAGTGCTCAATACAATAATTATTGATAATTATTGTAGGGGATAATATAATCATATGATTATGAATTCAAAGTACATTGCGACACAGAAATTTCTATGTAATAATTTTCACCACCAACATCCAACATTGCCTGATGATGAGACTCTATCCCGAAACATAGTAATTTCCGTGTCGCAATGTGCTTTTAATTCATAATATATATATATATATATATATATATATATATATATATATATATATATTAAATACAGCCGACATGTAAGATTTAATTATGTTTTAATTATGTTTTTCCAGTATCCTAATATTTTTCCGTTTTGTTGGAGATAAGGAATATAACAACTGCCCATAATTTTTATTGAGCCGTGCATTTCCTGCCACTTTTATAATGGTTTTCAAAGACATATTTTTCTGTTTCTGTTATTTTTGCTCACGTTAATGACTGCTATGTAATAATAAATTTTTGTGCTGTTTTTGAAAAAAGGAGAATACATTCCAAGCCCTTCGAGTGAGCATGTTTCTATTAAAAAAACCAAAACAAACATATGTAAGTAGAAAAATGTTCTACTCGAAAGATATTTCTGATATTGTGATTTATATAGATTTTTTGTATTTTTTATCAGAATTTTCCTTAAAGTGTCTTGTAAGTTATGGCTTAATAAATGTTTTCTTACAGCACTTTGGTTTGACAAGTGATAGGTGAGACGTCGACTCAAGGAGGTGGTAGTTTGTCTAACATAGTTAATTGATTTGTGACAAGAATTCATATACTCACAAATTCATATATATATATATATATATATATATATATATATATATATATATATAAATCTATACACACACACACACACACACACACACACACACACACATATATATATATATATATATATATATATAGTCATCCGCAGGCAGATATGTTTCGCTGTATCACAGCTTATCAGTACGATTAGACACCCGATTGCTTTTTACCTAGGATTGAAACCCGATCGAATTGGCGTCATTCGGCGATTCTACTTCTGGGCTATGGGCACTCGGTAGAAGGAGGCAGACTTTTAGCGTGTGAAATATCATGTATACACCTACCAATAGCTGAGAGTATTGTAAGTCATTACTGAATGAACGATATATATATATATATATATATATATATATATATGTAAGAATTTCATACTAGTCTTCAATCATTTTCTCACCGACGAGATGTGGTTTCTCTTTGTCTTTTCTACAAGTATTTTCATGCCAACTGCTCTAACGAGATTTTTTCCCTGGTATTCCGTCCACATTGATTTACGCGTGCTACTTGATTGGCACTAAGGTCCCACCACATTAGCGCCGAAATAGTTAAATTAATCTTTTCTTCCACTTTAATAGATTCTTGTATCGCACTTCCCGTTGTTGGAACTCCCTTCTTTTTGCTTGCTTCCCTGATAGCTACAATTTCCTAGAATTTAAATGCAACATCAATTGCCATCTTCTATGCCCTGATGATTATCCATCTCTTATTGTTTCTTCGACCTCTAGTGTACCTTTGTTTTTCCTCACTGTAATCCCCTCCGCACCACTGGCTGTGAATTCGTCAAGAGGAACGTCGAGGAAGTGAGTTTTGTTTAATGGCATATCAACACCTCTGTGGGTTATTTAATGCCAAAAAGGTGGGGTTTTAAGGTATTTTTTTAATGTTAGGTTATAGCAAGAAGGTTGATTTATTCAGATCTTGATGAAAATTTGTTTACATTTATTTTAGTAAACTGAAGATATCTTCTGGTTTTTTATTTAAAAATGTATTATGGCAAGATTTTTTTAAATGGAGCTAAGCCACCTTGCCCCCCTCTCCTAACACAAATGTGTATCTCTATGGTTACAAACAGCTGATGGACTAGTTTAGACACATTAAATTCCAATCCCATGCAACAGACACCTACACCTCACATTTCCCAAAATAAATCGTTTCTACCATTTATTTTCAGTTACACATATCACCCGAAGAGGAGCAGTTTGGCTCCGAAACATGAAAATTTTTGTGTAGTGATACTATGCTTTTATAAACATTGTAACAACTATTATAATAACAGATCTGTCTGCGGATGACAATAATTACACTCTCACACCCTGATAGAGCACCCCTGGAAGAAAGGTAGACTTTGAAAAACAGTAGCCACTCTAGCGTGTACGCATCGTTCATTCAGTAAAAATGAAATTTGAGCACTCTAGCTACTGGGAGCGTAATATGATATGCGCAAAAAAGACTACGTTCTTCCACCAACGCCCCGTGGCCCAGGATGATAATATATATATATATATATATATATATATATATATATATATATATATATATATATACTTCCGGCTATATTTATTAGGCGACCTCAATGTTTTAAAAAATTGACGTATTTCATACTATTTTTTAGCATTTATTGTCAAGTGAATAACTGTAAATGAAAATAGAATGGTTCTTTTGTTAATATTGCAAAATAACACATGCATCAAATGAATTTATAAATATTTGATAATTACCTATATTGCAGTTTCATCAATGAAAGAATGAAGAAAATTTAGGGTGATTCGGACGAGTTCATCTTTGCTTCTATGCCTAAAATTTTGCTTAGAAATAACAACAAAAGAACCATTTTATTTTCATTTACAATTATCCACTTAAAAACAGTATGAAATACATCATTTATTTTAAAAAAAAACTGGGGTGGCCTAATAATTATGGCCGATAGTGTGTATATGAAAAAGAAATTGAAAATGCAACAGTTTTTACAACTATGTAACATTTCTATGATCTTCAAAAGTTCAATTTAGATTAATATATCTGTGGCTATTCCATAATATGTCTTGCATTTCACACATGTGAGATATTCAAAAACACTTACAACCCTACAAATGTATTTAAGGCAAAAATTTTTAAAAACATATGTTCAATTTTCTTTAGGTTCCGTGTCCTTCAGGACGTAGGCGATCATGGCTCTCCACAATTTTCTGGAATTTTTAACTCTTCATAAATTGTCTTTCTATTTCTCCTAAACCTGTTTCCACCATCTATTTACTGAAGTTCACTAAGTATATCATGCGTTGTTTTCCTCTGTCCTTCTTGCCTTCAATTTGTCTTGTGAGTAATAGATTTTCCAAGCCCTCTTTCCTCATTTTGTTTCCTAGAAATTTTATTTGTCTCCTACAGGTTTGTTATTCCAGTTCGCATCATTGGATTAAAACCAAATTATTATCCCTTCTAGGTATATCTGTTTATCATCTTTATTTGTGAATATATATATGAAATCTGCATTTTATCCCTGTGATCTTTTCAGTTCCAGATAACATATTTCTTGTAGTCACTTTGACTTCTGTAACATCTTCAAAACCGTTTCGTTTTCCATACTTGTAATACGGAATGAGAGGTTTCTGCACTGTGTTGCGCTTCCATTGGGTTAAATGATATTTTAAAAGAAGAATAATTTTTTTCTATTTTTTAGATTTTTTTATATTGAAGATATAAAGGCATAGTGGTATAATGGCTAGCAGCTCGGATTGAGGAATTGGATAGTCGAGTTCGAATTCCAGTCGAATTCATTGATTTCCCTTGCGTTTTAATAACTTTGAAAAGAGTACGACTCCATCTTTTCTACCCAACTCATGAGTTAAAATAGCAGGATAGGAGAAGAGAGACTCTGAATTCAAACCAGAGAGGGTTGGGCTCTATCAGGCTGTCGCACCCAAAGAAACACCACTTCTACTGCAGTTGCGGTATATTTAGTGCCCCTTCAACTCTAATGAGCCACGGGATATTTGGATCTGGATGTTGAAGCTATGAAAATCTGAAAGTCGACTGGTTGATGCATAAGTGATTTCTGTTTGGGGTAAACAATGATAATGACGAATGTTTGATTCGAAATATTTACTATACATGGTAGTTATTAATAAATTTGGATTATTCCAGTTGAATTCCTTGCATTTGCTTACGAGCAAATAGCCTTGGCAAAGGTATTAATCCTCCCACTTCCCTCCACTTATGGGTTAAATAACAGGACAGACTGTGTTCTATACCCTTTTTTGGCAACCAGTCTACCCCAGAAAGCAATGGCAACCTACTGTGGGATAATCTTCTGCCCAGTCAGTCATGTCTCTTTCGAGACATGATCGCCCAAAGCGTGTATCACGTATGGCACTTAACTGACTGACTGAACATAATAGTTGAAAACATGATTAAGGCATCTACTGGGCATAAAGTAGGGGTTCAGTTTTATGTTGTTATGAAGTAATAACCTGATTCCCCATTTTTTGGCCATTTTCATTTTTTAGGTCGAACCTGAATTTGTAAATATTTTTATACAAAATTTGTTTGGTTCCTTTTAATTCAATCAAATAATTACAAAAATGAACAGCATAAAATTTAAAGATAAAACTATTTGGAATGCATTTATCTGTGATTTCTATAAGATTGGAGAAATTTTAAGATGTCTTTTAAAGAGATTTGGCAAAGGAACGGTTCAGTTCTCGCTTGCCGAAGTTGGATAGTGCTGAAAAGAAGAGGAACATAGAAGAGTAAGACACACAAGACAGATACAAGGATAATATAGGCATTCATTTGTTTCAAGGTTTAGAAATAACAACCTTCAAAACGTTTGTCATAAACTATCACTTTGCACCTAAATGGAAAAAAATGTAAGAGCTTTAAAAATGTAATTGATGAAATACAATTAATATTATCCCAAGCTACTTCTAAAAAAAGGATGTGCGTTGTGGTGCATTGGATATCGGCTCGGAACGAGAAATCGGGGAGCCGAGTTCGAATTCTAGCTGAATTCATTGCATTTACATACGCGCAAATACCATTGGGAAAGGTATTAATCCGCCTATTCCTTCCAGTTATGGGTTAAATAACTTGGGTTCTATAGCCTGGTTCGGCAACCAGTCTACCGCAAAAAGCAATGGCAACCTACTGCGGGATAATCTTCTGTCCAGTCAGACATATCTCTTTCGAGACATGATCGCCCAAGCGTGTATCACGTATGGCATTTAACTGACTGACTAAAAAAGCTACACGCTTCCATGCCAAGGCTTCGCGACCTTCCCCCTACTCATTGGAAACCTCTGTTTTAGAACTTTTATCTCTTTTTGTGGGACAGTTACTTATTTGGTTTGTAGTAAAAATAATTACGCCAAACTTTGTAGGACGTTACCTTGGTCCACTTCCTTGTATTGTTCTGTTAAATAACGTTTATATTATTCTTTTAAGCTGGACATTCAAAATCTATCAAAATCTTCGATGTGTGATATTAGTATTCAAGGGTATTAGAATAGAACAACAGTATCACCGATTATACCACGATTATTCACCATAGTGAATTAAATCTGTTGGGCGTGGCAGTGGTCTATTAAATCTTACAACTCTATCCCTGGTCACCTGATAACTGTGACATGCGCATGACTGAGATAGAATCTGTGACCACAACACAGAAACCTTCCAACTGACCAGCTGGACACGCATATTTTGTAACCTTCAGCTGACCCTCTGTCTACCCCGGTGTCCCTAAGATTCCCTAGAAAACCGTAACTCCACCCTGCACTGCACCGACCCAGTGTCCGTGCTTAGTGGGAGCACATATAGTCAGCAGTAGAATTACTGGGATTAGGATATTTATTCCGGTCAAATTGATCATTAATGGGATTAATTCCGTGTATAAATAAATAATTTGTCTGTGAAGCAAGAAAGATAAAGGCAAATGAAAGTTGCATTTCTGGGTGGGATCGTAGGGTAGTTATTGTGGTTGGAGGCAAATCTTACCTTACCCTCCCTTTTACACCCTTAACAACTTTAAACTCCACCCCCAATTTTTCCGCTTAGGTCACATGTCAAACAAACTCTGACCAGACTCAACTTAGCGACATCAGATAGAAGGTAATAGTTAGTGACCACTAAAGGGTACATGACGACCAATCGAGTAACCGACTATAATCGGGTAATGGTTGGTCAATATGGATGTAATCTTTTGTTAATTATTTTGGTCGAAATGTAACTACAGCGACAACAGATCCTAGTCAAATTAGTAAGGAAGAAAAAATAAAGCCAGACCAATTGGTGAAATAGTTCAGCAGAGAGAAAACGTGAGTTGTTGGTTCTCAAAGATGAAATAGAGATAAAATGGTAACTTGAAAATGGTGTCTTAGAAAATAGTTCCGAAAGACAGCGATGACTGGTCTTTCGAACCAATATTCTAAAAGAAGGGGTGGAGGACCATAACAAGAATAAATAAATAAAAAGAAAAACACTCAAAAGAACACAAACAAAAAAATGATGACATTTTTTTTTTTATCTCAGATAATACAAGTTCACATTGTTCTTTGAAGGACTGCCTCAGCTAAAAAAAAATCCTTTGACTAGATTAAAAACAAAAAGAAAGCAAAGAAAAAAAGAGCCTTAGACATAGTGGTCAGTATACCGCCTCCGGCCACTCCAGCCATTCAGTTCTCCCATCCACTGGCGAGTAATGAACCCCTTTACCCCAAGCCACTCTTTCTCACCAGGGTTGACCCAATCAGTTAAACGCTGCTATGATGACACACTGATGATGTCCCATAGACTCTAGGGTCCTTACGTGTCACACTTACGGAGACATATACATACGTCTTTAATTAGTATCTCCGTGGCCGTTATGCGTCACCAAAACAAATGACCATTGTGCAGGGTGGCTGGACATTTTGTAAAGAACACAAGAATTGACTTGGCCATTTGTCTTTGAGAGTTATCAAAAAATAAATAAATAAATAAATGAATAAAATAAAATAAATATTGCAAAGAAGAAAAGAAAGAGTTCAGACAAAGATGAATTCAAGAAAAACGATTAACTGCAATATTATTATTATTATTATATCATTTTTCATTATAAATCAATTTCTGCTATGGTCGCACTACCTACCAAGTCTGCGAGAAGACCTAAGGCAGGTCGTGGTGTGTTGTTATGGCTCCATTTCATGGTTTTTCTATCTTCCCCATCATCCTTAGCGTTACATAGACAAAGTTCTCTTTAGTGTGTGGGCTGTACTTAACAAGACAATATTATTGTATATTTCTTAAGCTGGGGTTTCCAGGGATTCTTTCAATGTGTTGTTTTGTTCCATTTTCTATCATTCCAAGTGCACCTACTATCAATGGCAAGACTTTTGTTTTCAATTTCCACATTTTTTCTATTTCAATTTCCAGGTCTTTATATTTTGACAGTTTTTCGAATTCCTTGGTTGCTATGTTACAATCCGCTGGACAAGCCATATCAATTAATAGGCAAGTTTTTTCTTTCTGGTTTTTAACAATAATGTCCGGCCTATGTGCTCTAATTTTTTTTGTCTATTATTACTATTATTATTATTATTATTATTATTATTATTAGTAGTAGTAGTAGTAGTAGTAGTAGTAGTAGTAGTATTAATGTATTTACTAGCCTTCCCACGCAAGGCTGGATGTGACACATGGTCATTTTATTGTGGGTATTCCCGGCCATATAGCCGGGCCAAAAAATGTCTGTCTATTTTTCCCCAGTCGTGGTTCTACCCTTTGGCGGAACCACGACTGGGTTATTGCTCTCTGCTCGGAAGCAGAGAGCGCCCTCTACCCGAAGGCAGAGGGCTGACAGTGTCGTAGAGTCGTCTATTACTATTGATGAATTGTCAAATGTTATGAAGACATAGGATCAGAACACTGAGAGAGCTTTTTTTCTACTCACAGGGGTAGATTAACGGTAGATTAACGGTCGATTAACGGCTAAAATAAAAATCTCGGTGAAATATAATTAAAAGTTGATAAAAGTAAATACTAATCAACTATGGCTTATAATGGTTGAAAATGGTCCATCTAATAAAAAATGAAAATGTGAGTAAATACTAGTACATAAAAAAAAATGGTTGACATTGCTTAATCTAATAAAATTGAAGATGAAATTAATAGTGCTAAAAAAGGAATAAAGACGATCGAGATTGCTTAATCTCATAAAAGTGAAGTTGCAAGTAAATATTATTAGTCAATAATGAATGGTAATGACTGAAAATGCTTTATCTTTTAAAAAATGAAGATGAACGCCAATACTAACTTGTAGATAAGAATAAAAATGGTTGACAATCTAATAAAAAATGAAGATGAAAGTAAATGCTGATGGATTTGGAATAATGATAGTTGACAAGATGATGAGCGTAAATATTAGTCAAAAAGAAATTGTTGTGGGATCTCCCCTTTATATATGATAATGAACTTGACTGAGTATACATATACTCCTGCCATAGAGAGAACAGCAGTTGAAGGTTGAGAGTTGAAAGTTGAGAGTAATCGTAGAGATCCGTGCGAGTTATCGGAGAGTACCGGAACTGATACCGAAGTTACAAAAACTGATGCGGCAAGTTAATACTAGTTCAAAACGAATAATATTGGTTGACAATGCTTCATCTAATAAAAATGTAGATGTGTGTAATTACTTGTCGAAAATGGATAATGATGGTTGACAAAGCTTAATCTAATTTAAAAAAATGATGATGCAAGTAAATACCAGTTAAAAAAAGAATAATAATGTTTGACAATGCTTCATCTAATAACAAATGACGGAGCGTAAATATTAGTCAAAAACAGATAATGATGACTGACAATACTTAATCTAATAAAAATTGAAGATGAAAGTAAACACCAGTTTATTTGGTATTATAATGGTTAATAATGCTTAATCTAATAAAAATGATGATGAGAGTAAATATTAGTCAAAAAGAAATTGTTGTGGGATCTCCCCTTTATATGTAATAATGAACTCGACTGAGTATACATATACTCCTGCCATAGAGAGAACAGCAGTTAAAGGTTGAGAGTTGAGAGTAATCGTAGAGATCCGTGAGAATTATCGGAGAGTACTGGAACTGATACGTAAGTTACCGAGAGATACCGAAGTTATCCAGAGACTACCGCATCAGAAGTCAGACTAGCTCTGAGCTCCACTCATCTAGAATAATATACACGGATATACTATTTCCAACAACTTCACTTCAAGACTTGTATATATTTATTTTTTACTAATAATATTCCTGGATTTACTAACCTGCATTCAAGTTTGTATATTACGTTCGATATAACCTACTTTTCTATCTCCATATCTGTTTTTGTTGTTCATTATTTTTGCAGTTCCTCACCCGGAATCCACAACACTTCGTAAAAAAAACACAATTCCTTTTCGAGGAAACACAGTTATGCCTGAGCATATTTCTGCAACAGGGATTGGCTGGCTGCACGAGCAGACGTGTTCTCAAAAACAAGTAACCAAAGATTTATATTATACGAAAGTGCTATTAGTCTTAGGGGTTTACAACAATGAGCACATCTATCTATCTATCTATCTATCTATCTATCTATCTATCTATCTATATAATAACTTTTAAATTATTTTAATATAGAAATGCATATCACCAAAAATATTTGACGGGCCTTCTATCTCAGAATTTCCTAGAAGTTAGTTCTACAGAAGGATATTTACTAACTACGCTAATCAAAACCACCAACTATTACAGCTACCAAGAGTCACCATTCGACCCCCTATCCGCCCAAAACCTAAAACCAAGCTACATGTAATGGTCAACACACTGACCAATAGGTGGCCGGAATTTTTCCAGAAGAGCGACACCAGTTCTGAATCAAACGCTAGTGACCAACCCACTAATTTAAAGACAGTGACCTACAAGTGAATAGCGAAACGCAAGGCCACTCGCCAAATGATGAGACAACCTCAAAAATAGTCGATTTTTGTCAGCTTCGGCAGCTGGCTGACGACCATTGGTCCTGATTTCTTTGTTAACCACCCAATGCCACCGTGATTCCCTCCCTCACTGGGCATTTCTGTAATTCACGCGGTGAGTCTACTTCAAGACTGACCGCTATAATAAAGGCCGAGAGAGTTTGCCCAGATCAACTGTTTACCAATGGCTCAAGACTTAGATGAGCCAGCATCATGGGTCTGTTAATGGCTGTTATTTTTACAACAGAAATAATGACTGACTATGTTTAATCTAATAAAAAATGAAGCTGAAAATAAGCACTAGCCAATTTGGAATAATACTGGTTGAAAATGCTTAATCTAATAAAAATCAAGATTAAAGTAAATATTAGTCAATTTGGTGTAATAATCATATTTGACAATGCTTAATCTAATAAATATGAAGATAAGAGTAGATACTATTGCAAAAAGGAAAAATCTAATAAAAAATTAAGACGAAAATAATTACTAATCAATAAGGAATAATGATAGTCGTCAATGTGTCATCTAATAAAAAAATGAAAATGAAAGTAATTACTAGTCAAGAGTTAATAATAATGGTTGACAATGTGTCATCTCATAAAAATGAGAACAGATGTAAATAATCTGCAGGTTCATTGTTGGCTATTTTCCTTTCGTTCTTTTCTATTAATTATATTTTCGGTGTAGCTGTAACTGATATTTACCGTATTTTTGCTGAATATCTTCTCATTTCTATATGAGTTTAATTAATATTTTCCTATATTTGATCTTAAGATTTTGTTGTACAGTGTGTTAAACCATGTGATCTTCATTTTTCTGGTCCTAGGTACGACGGTAAACTACATCCAGCAGTAAGGCTTCTAATTGGGAGGTTGTGAAAAGCTTGGAACCAACACTTAATTGTTGTTGTTTCCAGGTCCACCCTGACTCGTAGTGGTAGCACCTGTTAGGGTTCCAGCTATGGGCAAATAGTTAACCCCCAAACTGGGGTAAAAACAATAAGAAAATATAAAAATAGACTTTCATACAAAAATACACATTTTTTAAGGAAAAATTTATTAACATAACGCATCTTTGAAGAAAACAAATATTGCGACAATATATTGTTGAAAGAAAATATTGCGACAATATATTGTTGAAAAAAAATATTGCGACAATATATTGTTGAAAAAAAATATTGCGACAATATATTGTTGAAAGAAAATATTGCGACAATATATTGTTGAAAAAAAATATTGCGACAATATATTGTTGAAAAAAAATATTGCGACAATATATTGTTGAAAGAAAATATTGCGACAATATATTGTTGAAAGAAAACAATTATTACCAGGAATTTTTTAATCATCTTCAGTTTTCAAAAAAAAAATTATCAAAATCTGACTAGATCAGCCTTCTCACTATAACCAAATATTAAAAAAAAATACTTTAAGACCCTACCTTTTGGGCATTAGATAACCTACAGAGGTTGATATACCGTAAAACAAAATTCAAACTCAAACAAAACTTTATTTTTCTGTTGGCTTTTTTGTGTCATGTTGTTTGTTTGCTAGTGTTGCTGAAAATCCACTATCTTTTAGGGCCATTTCATCACCCTTCTTCGCTGAAGATGGATTCACTGGGAGAGTTATCAGATAACCTGCGTTTAGTTGACTGGGGGACCTGCTTGACTATTCATGGCGGGTGGTTGGAAGATTTCTGTATAGAAAGTACTTTGTCATTAAGTGGTTTTATCATTAAGTTTTCTGTCTGGTTGATATATACTTTTTCTTAGATTGAATGTGACAACTAGGAAATCTACTTCGTTTGGTTTTGTTTTATATCTATGTCGAATCCCAAATATTTACAAAAAATTATCATTTCTTATTTTTTCTGTCTTGTCTGTTACAGTTTCTTAAGATCATGTCGTCCGTGTAGAGGCCTGTATCATTTTTATCGTTTTGTTTTTATTTAGTTCATGTAGTAAATGAGGATGTGCGTTGTGATAGAGTGGATATCGGCTCGGAACGAGAAACCGAGGAGCCGATTTCGAATTCCATTTGAATCCATTGTATTCACTTACGCGCAAATACCCTTGGGAAAGGTATTAATCCGTCTCTTCCTTCCAGTTATGGGTTAAATAGCAGGACAGATTCGGTTCTATAGCCTTGGTCGGCAACCATTCTACCGCAGAAAGCAATGGCAACCTACTGCGGGATAATCTTCTGCCCAGTCAGTCATGACTCTTTCAAGACATGATCGCCCAAGCGTGTATCACGTATGGCACTTAACTGACTGAGTAAATGCATACTTATACGCTCACGGGTTTCTGATTCATCGAAGTTTCCCATTGTAATGTCAATGTTTTCTTCTCCCTTTATTTGCACGTCATAGTTGTCGACGTTCAGGGGTTAATTTTCGTGAATGGTTTTTACATTGTGTTTATTTTTATTTGTTCTGAAAGCTAAGGAGATAGCCTTATCTAGCATCGGTTATGTCATAGAATGGTAGAAATTTTTTATAGTTGGTTGTATAAATTCGCAATTCTGTTTGTTTTTTTTTGTGTCTTTTTCCACAGTTTTTTTTTTTCAGTGAATTTTCAGTAAAAATCACTGATATGTCCCGAAATGGGATATATATACATATATCGTCCGAGGTAGTTAAGCTGTTTAGGGAAATGTAGCCGGGAAGTACAATCTAGTACGTAAACCTAATGACCCGAGCTGATCTTGCCAACCGTAGCCGACTTTCCCGCCGACCAACGACAACGTTCCTGCCCGAGCTGATCTTACCAACCGCTGCCTACGTGCCCGCTGACTGACGACAACTTTCCAGCCCGAGCTGATCTTGACAAACGCTACCGACATTCCCGCCGACCAACGACAACGTTCCAGCCCGAGCTGATCTTGCCAAACGCTGCCGACGTTCCCGCCGACCAACGACAACGTTCCAGCCCGAGCTGATCTTGACAAACGCTACCGACGTTCCCGCCGACCAACGACAACGTTCCAGCCCGAGCTGATCTTGCCAACCGCTGCCGACGTTCCCGCCGACCAACGACAACGTTCCAGCCCGAGCTGATCTTGCCAAACGCTACCGACGTTCCCGCCGACCAACGACAACGTTCCAGCCCGAGCTGATCTTGCCAACCGTTCCCGACGTTCTTGCCGACTGACGACAACTTTCCAACCCGAGCTGATCTTGCCAACCGCTACCGACTTTCCCGCCGACCAACGACAACGTTCCTGCCCGAGCTGATCTTACCAACCGCTGCCTACGTGCCCGCTGACTGACGACAACTTTCCAGCCCGAGCTGATCTTGCCAACCGCTGCCGACGTTCCCGCCGACCAACGACAACTTTCCAGCCCGAGCTGATCTTGCCAAACGCTGCCGACGTTCCCGCCGACCAACGACAACGTTCCAGCCCGAGCTGATCTTGCCAAACGCTACCGACGTTCCCGCCGACCAACGACAACGTTCCAGCCCGAGCTGATCTTGCCAACCGCTGCCGACGTTCCCGCCGACCAACGACAACGTTCCAGCCCGAGCTGATCTTGCCAACCGTTCCCGACGTTCCTGCCGACTGACGACAACTTTCCAGCCCGTGCTGATTTTGCCAAATGCTGCCGACGTTCCCGCCGACCAATGACAACGTTCTAAACCGAGCTGATCTTACCAACTGTTGCCGACGTTCCTGCAGACTGACGACAACGTTTCAGCCCGAGCTGATCTTACCAACCGCTGCCTACGTGCCCGCTGACTGACGACAACTTTCCAATCCGAGCTGATCTTGCCAACCGCTGCCGACGTTCCCACCGACCGACGACAACGTTGCACAGTCTGAGCTGATCTTGCCAACCGCGGCCGACGTTCCAGCCATTTCCAATTTCCAACAGTTTCCTCGTCAATTTTATCACAATAAAAGTGACATTTAAATTCAACAACTTCGCCACGTTCTCCTCATTTTCTTTACTCTTTCGACACATATAAAATAATTGCGAGGTCGATAATCGATAATTGTCGGCTCTGCAAGAAATATTTTTGCTGTCATTTTTTACGACTCGTGTCCAATCGTTTAATAATAAAAACAATCCGTTGTTCTTTTTACTTAATAATAACATAAAGATTTTGATGATAATTTTTTAAAAGATTTATTATATATATATATATATATATATATATATATATACACTACCGGCCATAACATATTAGACCACCCCAGTTTTTAAAAAATGATTTATTTCATACTATTTTTAGTATTTATTGCCAAGTGGATAATTCTAAATGAAAATAGAATGGTTCTTTTGTTAATACTACACAATAACATGTACATCAATGAAATGTACTCGTGTCCAGTTTTGTGCTCTCTTCCCTATGCTAGTCTCTTCTTCTTATTGGCTGGCCGAAGGAAAGGTTTCCTCGCTGTCCATAAAATTTTCAAAGTAATAATAACTATTGTATTTCATTTAGAATTATCCACTTGGCAATAAATACTAAAAATGGTATTAAATACATCATTTTCTTAAAAAACTGGGGTGGCCTAATAATTATGGCTGGTAGTGTACATATATAACAATAAAACAGAGGGAGCAGAAAACAATCGCACCCAAGGCATGATCCAATAAGAAACTGCTCGATACAATATTCAGCAAGAAGTAAATAGAACAAAATATACTTGGCAAATAAGGTATCGCCTCAAGCTACCCGGGTTCCAACAGTAAGGTATCAGCAGACAGATAATACCTCACGGATGTAATCCGGGTAGCTCGATGCAACAGATTTTTTGCTAAGTATATACATACTTACTTCAACTGGATATATATATATATATATATATATATCCAGTTGAATTCATTGTATTCACTTACGCGCAAATACCCTTGGGAAATGTATTAATCCATCTCTTCCTTCCAGTTATGGGTTAAATAGCAGGACAGATTGGGTTCTATAGCCTTGGCTGGCAACCAGTCTACCGCAGAAAGCAATGGCAACCTACTGCGGAATAATCTTCTACCCAGTCAGTCATGTCTCTTTCAAGACATGATCGCCCATGCGTGTATCACGTATGGCACTTAACTGATATATATATATATATATAAGAAACGTTGGCATACTGCTAGTATATATATATATATATATATATATATATATATATATATATATATACTAGCAGTATATTCGCCCGGCGTTTCTCTGGTGCAATGAAAGCTTTAAAACTAATTCATGGTCCTGGAGCTCAGACTCAGCCTAAAGAATATTTGTGTGAAGTTTGGTGAGAATCGGAGAAAAATTGTGTATTTGTATAAAAGGACATACAGACAGATAAACAGACACACACACAAACATCTTGCCTGTTATATATATATATATATATATATATATATATATATATATATTATCGATTTTCTGCACTATTGTAAAAACTGCAACCTTGAAATTTCTGAATATCGTTTCTATGTCAATTTTCAAGAAAATCGGTTCAGCCGTTTTCGGAGGTAAAGGACACACACACACGCGCGCACGCGCAGAGACAAAGTTCCATTTATAAATAAGTTTAGATTTCCGTATTTAGGCAGCAAATTTTTTTTAAACATGTCAGATTAAATACTCACACCCCTTGAAGATGATCTCGGAAAGAGGTTGAAAGTACTTGGGTACCTTGAGAAATGAATGAAAACAACAGATGTCAATGTTACAGCTCATTTCTGATATCTTTTGATTGTAATATGAGAAAGATTATCCATGAGTATGAACAGATTTTATTAAAAATAAGCAAACATAGTGTTTGCAATTTATTTAATCACACACACACACACACACACACACACACACACACACACACATATATATATATATATATAATGTGTGTGTGATTTTTATAATTTTAAATAAGTATAAATATAATTTTAAAATATACTATGATTATGGGTAGAAGTTGTGAACATCAGAGATTGAGTGTGATAGACCTTTAACATGGTCACTGATGTCAACACCGTGTCGCGATAGACCATTGAACGCATTGATATATATATATATATATATATATATATATATATATATATATATATATATATTTCTAGAATTCTTAAAAGTCATTATATGGATAACACCCAGGCTCAACTCTAATCTGACGATAAACACTCTCCCCGTTTCCAATAGCAGAAGCAGAATTATCCAGGCTTTTAAATCGTCCCGACTCCTGTGCATCTGCTTTGAAGTCTAAAGACCATGCGACGAATGACGAAATGGAAGGTAAAGAACCTGGAAAAGCGGGAACTTGTATATTTCCACGATCGGAGACAGACCTCTCTCTCCCCACATTTCCATTTCCCCGTACTCATTCAGTTTTAAGTCTTCTTGGGGTTCAACTCTACTACACAGTGCCTTTCTGTGAGTCCTCAATTATATTAACATGCTTTTAATCACGTTTCTTTGTTTTCTTTAATTCCTCGTCCGTCGTCTTTCTTAATAGCCAAATCTCATTACTTCTGCTTTTGGATTAAATGATTTTGATTTCATCTTTCTCCTTATTTGTTTCATTTTGAGTTCTTCCGACAGATTATTCGTTCGTTTTTTCATTATTTTTTCTTTCTCTCCTTCTGACTCTCTTTCTTTCTTATATTTATTTCTTTACGTTTTCATTTTTACTTTGCCAATTATTTTTCCTTTTCCTTTTTTTCTTTCTTCCTTTGTTGCTCGACCTTTTTTTTTTATTTATTTGTTCGCTTTTTTTTTTTTTGTTCACACTTTCATCAATCTTTTTTTTTGTTGTTGTTATTGAGACTTATTCTTTCTTTATTTTTCCTTTTTTTTTTCTTTCTTTCGTTCTATATTTTTTCTACATTCGTTTGCTCGGACTTTCGTTCGTTCTTTCTTGTTTCTTTCTCGATTTCATTCGTCTGGACATCTGTTTTAATTTTTTGTTTGAGACTTATTCTTTCTTTATTTTTCTTTTTTCGCTTTTTCTTTTTTTCGTTCGTTCTTTCGTTCTATATTTTTTCTACATTCGTTTGCGCGGGATTTTGTTCGTTCTTTCTTGTTTCTTTCTCTATTTCATTCAACTGGATATTTGTTTTAAGTTTTTTCTTTAAAACTTATTCTTTTTTATTTTCTTTTTCGTTTTTTCTTTCTTTCGTTCGTTCTTTCGTTCTATATTTTTTTCTACATTCGTTTGCTTCGGCTTTCTTTCGTTCTTTCCTGTTTCTTTTTTTATTTCAATCGTCTGGACATTTGTTTTAATGTTTTTGTTTAAAACTTATTAATTTTTCATTTTTCTTTTTTCGTTTTTTCTTTCTTTCGTTCGGTTTTTTTTTTTTTTTTAATGTTTTTTCTACATTCGTTTGCTCGGGCTTTCGTTCGTTTTTTATTGTTTCTTTTTCTATTTCATTCGCCTGAACATTTGTTTTAATTTTTTTGTTTTCTCGTTTGCATATATCTTTCTTTCTTTCATGCGATGCTGTGCATTCTCGTTCTTTTCCCTTTCTTTTGTCTTAATTTTTTTATTCGTTCCTCATTTCTTTTTTCATTGAGATTTCATTCCTTTGTTCTTTCCTTAATTCATTAATTTCTTTCTGTTTTATTTATTTAATTCGTCCATAATTTTTTTAAAATTTGTTTTATTCTTTCTATTTTTTCCTTCTCATTTTGTTGTTCGTTTATTTTTCTTTCATCCGACGAATTTTTCTTTCTCTTTTCTTTCTTCTTCCCTAATTTCATTGTTTGCTTTTCTTTCTTTCGCTTTCCTTTGATCTATCCTTCCTAGATGCCAACTTCCCAATTATAAATCGGTTCAAGCACGTCTCTCATCAAATTTACTTCCTGACTAATATTTGCCCCAATCCTTTCATCTTCAAACATATCATTATACAGTGAATTCTATCATCTCTCGTATTTTCATATGCATGGCCTTGTGCCAAACAGAAAGATGATTATCTACAGGAATTTAAATATTAAATATACAGTGAATTCTATCATCTCTCGTATTTTCATATGCATTTTTTTTTTTTTTTTATAAGCGTTTCACCCCGAGCAAGGCATGTCACTGCCACTACTGTGCAGGGGGCTACATAGAGTGGAGAAAGGCTGGTTAAATATAGGAAATAACAGAGGGTGGGTGATAGGCGGGTGAGGATACCGAGAATGAGGGTTGGGTAGATGAGAGTGTTGTGAGAATAGTTGGGAGTTAGTGTGATAGGAGGTGTCTATTGACCCTACATTTAAACACCTGAAGATTGTAACTGTCGGGAAAGCAGACTTGTGGAAGGGAGTTCCACAGGCGGGAAGCGCGAGAAAAGAAGCTGTTGGAGTAGAATTTACGGTTACATCTTATTTGTTTAACTGTAAAAGGGTGGGACCTAGTTGCTAATCTAGTATCTCGTGTAAATTCGTGCTTAGGCGGTACCAATGATCTAAGCTCATCGGAGCAGAAGCCATGGAAGTACTTGTAGAAGAGGCACAGGGAAGCTACATTACGCCGGTGTGAGAGCGGCTGCAGCCGGTCTGCCAAGTCAGTATCAACCACGTTACAGATCCTCCTTTGTATTTTGTCAAGAAGCCCAAGGAGAGCAGCAGGGGCACCCGACCAGATATGGCAGCAATATTCAATGGTAGATTTGTATATGTGCAGAATAGTTTCAGGTGGGAAAAATTTCCGGGCCCTGCACAGAGAGCCGACTTTCATAGCAGCAGATTTGGCAATGGATTCAATATAGTCATTCCATTTGAGGTCCGCCGAGAGTGTAAGGCCAAGGAGGCGTAGTATTTTAGTCTCTGGGAGGCTAGCCTGTCCCATGCTAATGGGAGGTAGATGCGATGGCCTTGTGCCAAACAGAAAGATGATTATCTACAGGAATTTAAATATTTCTCCTTGTTTAACATACATTAATAAAATAGTATCCATGCGTGTATGCTTCCAATAATTCAATTGTCTTTGGTTATAATAATACAGTGGAACATGCCGTATGCGACCGTCTTCGTCTGCGATCACCTGTTGCTAAAGACCGTTTTTCTATGCACGGATGATTTGCTAATGTTAACTGACCCTTAGTGAGCGACCACCTTCAGAACGCGACCAGCGACTAGCATCAACGAGTGAAAATCACTGATCAAGCGACCGATTAAAAAAATCCATTGTGGTCGTACACTGCGAGCTTCTATATTAGGAGAAACTAAATGAGCAATCTATTTCATTTTGCTTTGATCTATGTCAAGAACATTTCCTCCTTGTTTTGATATTGTAGTGTTGTATCAAACTGTTATTTCTTGTTGAAATGTACATTGCCTGAGTTCACCTCACGGTCAAACATCGGCTGTTTTGTACAACATGTATTGCATTTGACATGTTCAAGGGATTTATCGCAGTCTCTGTACTGACTTGGATGAATTCAGGGATTAGGAAAATCACAATTATGTCCCTTTCTCTTTGTTCCTTTATTTTTTGGTGTATCTGTCCACTCTATTTCTATCTGGGTATATCTATCTCTATCTCTCTGTTTCTCTACTGCCACCCACGATCGCTGTCAGTTTTTTGTATGTTTTTTTTTATTTCATGTATTATTGTAGATTCACTTTTGCTATCATTCACTTCTAAGAAAAACTGAAACAGTATAGGTCTAGAATTTTTCCAATCTACATATTTTATAAGAAATGGCTAGTACTATAACAGGCATGAGAAAGAAAGCAATAATTGCCACGCTAACTACCAAGTCTACGGAAAGAACTAAAGCAGGTCATGGTGTGTTTTTATGTCTTCTTCTATGTGCCCTCTCCTTTCAGAACAGAAATGTTGTTCTACGGACTGAACATATGTTATGGAACCTACCGTTTTTGGAACATAATGAACTCTTCCTATTATTATGAATACTGGGAGAATATGCCTTTCGAGGTGGAGTTGATTTGGGTTGAGTTATCCCGGGTCTAATACTCGGCAGTCAGACTGACGTGTAACACTCTTGTATTTGTTTTCCGTTTAATATATATGTTTCACTAATTCCCGAGTTCGAGTTTTCTTAAGGACCGATTCTGGGTCCACAACAATATGTGAGTAACGACAAGGTTTTGGAGAGAATGGAAACGAAAAGAAAGCTTATATTTAACCAGGAAGAGACAGCTGAATTTTTTGGGGAAAAGTAATGAGGAAGAATGGCTTGGAAAATCTGATACTCACAGGGTAGAAAGAGGAAAAGCGAGACAGAAGAAAAGAGCTTGTGACATACTTGACGGGCTTAAAAATTATGGATAGTAGAAATTGGTAGAAATAACAGGACAAATTATATTAACAGCAACAAGAGACTGGAAGATGTGGAGAGCCATGATCGCCTACGTTCCGAAGAAGAGATGGGGAGAAATATTATAACCGATTAACATAGGATGAGAAATTATCTTTGTTTCTGTTTAACACAGATCATTGTCTTCATATTTGTTGTGTTTATCACAACGTTTCAGTTGTTGGCCCTGCCGGCCTACATCAGTGGTTTGTCGACCCGAGAAAACGTCATGGGATTTCAAACAAAACCTTTTACTTAATTTACGGGGTTGGGGTCGGGGGTAGGTTATTCTCGTTTCCCTGCACATCTCTAGGTCGAATTCTTTATTTGGTTGGTCCTGGGCATGACGGTAAACTGCATCCGGCAGCAAGGCCTCTGATTGGGAGGTTGTGAGGAGCATAGAACCACCTTTTAATTGCATTTGTTCTCAGGTCCACCCTGATCTGGAGTGGTAGCACCTCTTAACGTCTCAACTATGGGCAAATAGTTAATCCCCAAACTGGAGTCAAAACACTATGAAAGTATAAAAATACATTTTCATAGAATTATATACATAAAATAGATTTTAAAGAAAAATAATACGTTTTTGAAAGAAAAATATTACCAACAATACCTTTTTGAAGAAAAAAAGAATTCTATGCAAAACATTTTTGAATACAAAACTAGAGACATTTTCAGTTTTTTAAAATAAAAAAAGAAAAAAAAATTTTCATTAAAATCTGACTAAATCAACCTTCTCACTATAACCGAAAAATCTACCTTAAAGCCCACCTTTTTGGCATTTAATAACCCACAGAGGTTGATATGCCGTGAAATAAAACTCAAAGCTCAATCTTTATTTAGTACTCCTCAAATAATTTTCACCCTGATTCTACTCAGTTCAGACACACACTGCCCGGCCAATGGATATTTCGACAGTTCATGAACAAACAGATAATCTATTAGGCTGTTAACTAGGTACTCAGTAAATTATAATAATTCTTTAGCCTGTATTGGTTAGGCAATTCGAGCAAGTTTCAGAGGTAGGTGTTCGATCCCAGGCCAAGGATAAAAGTTCCGAATGGCAATTTTCAAGACTGGAAAGATCTCCCCATTCATAAAACTGGTCATGCTTGCTAGACTAAGCAAAATATAAATTATTCAGAATGTGGAATTATTAAATAGTAATTATATCAGTCAGTCAGTTAAGTGCCATACATGATACAAGCTTTGGGCGATCATGTCTCAAAAGGGACATGACTGACCGGGCAGAAGTTTATCCTGCATTAGGTTGCCATTACTTTCGGCGGTAAACTGGTTGCCAGCCAAGGCTACCTGTTATTTAACCCATATCTTGAGGGAAGAAACGTATTAATACTTTCCCCAAGGGTATTTTCGCGTAAGTGAATGCAAGGGATTCAACTGGAATTCTAACTCGGATCCCCAATTTCTCGTTCCGAACCGATATCCACTGCACCACAACGTACATTCACACTCATTGTATTTATTATTTATATTAGTCGGACCGTTGTCCACATCTTTCTTGTATTCACAACGTTGGTTGAATCCAGTGGCTTGACCCAAAAGGTGTGGGATCAATGCCTAGTTACATCAATAGTCAACAAAACAACAAAATAATAAAAAAAAAGCTTGAGTTAAATAAAAATAAGACATCTGGAAGTGGCATGACTCATGAAACAAGAACAATCTACACCATACGTGATACACGCTTGGGCGATCATGTCTCGAAAGAGACATGACTGACTGGGCAGAAGATTATCCCGCAGTAGGTTGCCATTGCTTTCTGCGGTAGACTAGTTGCCAACCAAGGCTACAGAACCCAATCCGTCCTGTTATTTGACCCATAGCTGGAGAGAAGAGACGGATTAATACCTTTCCCAAGGGTATTTGCGAGTATATGATTGCAACGAATTCAACTGGAATTCGAATTCGGCTCTCCGATTTCTCGTTCCGAGTCGATATCCACTGGACCCCAACGCAAGAAGATCAGAGCGTACAAAAGCCAAAACGTCTTGAATAGGTCAATACAAATGAGGTCAACAGTCCGAACTAAGTAAATATTTACAATACCTCATCTCAAAAATATAGGCAAATATAGTAAATACTAAACGCTTCAGATAACTCCGGTTAACATTTTAGTACTGGTCACTAACATTTAGTAGAGAATTGGTGTCGCTTTTGTGATGCAATATTTTCTTCAGCTATATCCAGTGACTAATCGTTCATTAGTACAAACTGACCATCGCACGAATATTTAAGCTTCAATGTAATGCCCTTGGGTGTGTGGGTGTTTAAAGAGAAAGTATGAAAATCCTGTTAGTGCATAACTTAGTAGAGGCTGTAATGAAGGAAGAGTGGACAATGTCCTTGAATCGGGTTTAGCCGATAATAGTTGGAGTGGTCAAGAAAAGCAGCATTGAATAAAGGAAACGAAATGACGGGTCGACTAGAATAAACCGGATGAGACAGCAGCGAAAAGATAAGGAAAGACAAAGAGTTTGTCAAATAATGTCTTGCCTTGTCAACCTCGTACCTCGGGTGGGGAGAGCAAAGGACCATTGACGCTCTAATTAACTGATAAACCAATGTTTTTCAACATTTTTATAACTTCAGGCCACACGTGTAGAATAACTAAAACTCTGGGTTGCTCTTTAGATTTTAATATGGAAAAATTAGTCACTCAATTTGAAAATAGGAAAATACAATGGAACTTGGTGTATGCGAACCCCGTCGTCAGCGATCACCTGTTATTAACGACCTTTTTTCTGTGCACAGACGATTTGCTAATGTTAATTGGCCCCTAGTAAGCGACCTCTTCCAAAACAGAACCACCGACTATCATGAAAGAATAAAAATCATTGGTCAAGCGACCATTTTAACAAAAATTTATTTTGGCAGTACAGTCCTAACTTCTAAATTAGGAGAAATTAAGTTAGTAATCTATTTCATTTTCCTTTAGTCTAAGGCAGAAACACTTTCTCATTGTTTTGCTATTGTAGTGAAGTGTCAAATTGTTACTGTTTGTTGAAATGGCGGTGGTCAAATGGCGGCTGCCTTGTATTAACATGTACTTATTACATTTGACAAGTTCAAGAGATTTGTCTGTTTTTGTAACAACTTGGTTAAATTCGGGCTTAGGGGAAAAATCACATCTATGTGAAATTTAAATTTTCAATATTTATCTCGTTCATTATCTTTATTTTTTCTCAAATTTTTACTCTTTCTCTCTCTCTCTCTCCCTCCCACTGATCGTTGTCATTTTTTCTTGTATGCTCCTTTATTTTTCTATATATTATCGCAGATTCTCTTTTACTATCACTCACTTTTAAGAAAAAATTGAAAACGTATACATCGCGAATTTTTCCAACGTAGATATTTGATAAGAAATAAGTGACAACATCAATTAGAATCAGAGTGGTCAGTCAGTCAGTTAAGTGCCATACGTGAAACACGCTTGGGCGATCATGTCTCGAAAGAGACATGACTGACTGGGCAGAAGATTATCCCGCAGTAAGTTGGCATTGCTTTCTGCAGTAGACTGGTTACCAGCCAAGGCTATAGAACCCAATCTGTCCTGTTATTTAACCCATAAATGGAAGGAAGAGACGGATTAATACCTTTCCCAAGGTATTTGTGAATGCAATGAATTCAACTGGAATTCGAACTCGGCTCCTCGATTTCGAGCCGATATCCACTGTACCACAACGCACATCCTACATTAAACTTAGTAAAAATCAATGTTACATGGAGGAAATAGGTGATGTGTCGATTATGTTGCGTCAATAGTCGAACTGAGAAAAACAAGCCTACTTAGAAAAATCAGAGCAAGAAATTCTTCTATAACAATCTGGTTCAGTTCAATGTCGCTAAACAAGCTGGTCCTTAATCAGTCATTTAAGTGCCATTGCTTTCTGCGGTTGACTGGTTGCCAGCCAAGGCTATAGAACCCAATTTGTCCTGTTATTTAACCCGTAACTGGAAGGAAGAGACGGATTAATACATCTCCCAAGGTATTTGTGAATGCAATGAATTCAACTGGAATTCGAACTCGGCTCCTCGATTTCTCGTTCCGAGCCGATATCCACTGCACCACAACGCACATCCGAGTGGTCACATTACAAACAAAACAAAACAAAAAAAATAAATAAAAAATAAAAAAAAACACAGACTGCAACAACTGATTTTTTAAGCCTACACCAGTTTGAATAAATAATATTTTTTCTTTTGTTAACCATTGTAAATACGTTTTAATGTTAAAAATATAATTATGCTGAATAATTTTTTTCAAAGTTAGACTATCTTATGTTCTCATTTATTTATTACCAGATTACATGGTAAAATACTAAAATATGTACATTCTGGAGAGTGACATATACGATCCTGGGGAGGATAGGTCATGAGTCTTTAGTGAGCGGCCACCTGCCGTATGCGACCAGTTTTTGATTGCCGTAAGGGTGTTCGCATACAACAGGTTCCACTGTAATTTAAAAAACTCTCGGGAAATAAGCAATATTTCTCAGATGATGTATTATAATTATTTACATTGTTCGGACTGTAGTCGTAATATTGGTTGCCATATTCACGACGTTTCGGCCTTTTTACGCTTTCATCTGAAGGATGCATAACCTAGTGGATAAAAGCATTGATTCAATCTAGTAACTTGACGCAAAGAGTTGTGAGTTCAATACCTGGCTACGGCAGAGGTGAACAAAAAACTTACACATTTGAGTTAAACGGAGATAACTGATAATAAAACCTCTAGAAGAGGCATGGCTCATGGAACTAAAACATTTTACCCGGTGAGCAAAATAAAGTATTCAATTTAAAATTCCAGCCAACAGAAGAAGGTCGGAGTGTACAACAGCCGAAACGTCATCAAATGACAACAAAGGTGAGGACAACAGACTGAATAGTGTCAGTAGGCATTTATTTTTAAATCATTACATTTTATATTTAAGTAAATTGGGATCCTCAAATCACCGTGTGAGCAACTCTGAACATAAATAATGCCTACTGAACACACACACACACACACACACACACACACACACACACACACACACACACACACACACACATAATATATTATGATTTGAAAAACAGTTTCAACTTCTGCGATATATGCGCGACTCTTCAGAAATGAATTGATTTCTTTCGGTGACTGGCGTGTGTATAAACTGCTTATATACAACACGTTAAAATTTCCCTTCTCTGATTCTTAGGGGTTAGCGACTCCGACTGACACCAAATCGGTCGTGTTTCGATGCCGGCCAGAAGCAAGTGGATATGTCTAGCCACACTGATGAGCTGTGATACAGTGAAACTGGCTTGTTTTTGAATGACTAATATATATATATATATATATATATATATATATATATATATATATATACGGTAATTGCTATAATTATAATTATAATGACATGCTCCAACTTGATAGCTATAAAGTTTAGGTGTTAAAATCATCAGGTAGTACGGAAAATTTATAGCTATCAAGTTGCAGTATGTCATTTTATTATAATAATAATAATAATAATAATAATAATAATAATAATAATAATTAGAGGAAACCGTAGAATTTCCACGGAAGAATAATTATGATTTCCTGGAAAAATTTTACTTTGTCATACTACAAATGATAGTAACGTCTTCAAACATAAAGGTACTAGCAGTATAGCACGG